>VMDO01005640.1:0-12255 GCA_007922755.1 Pedetes capensis | reverse complement strand
GACTCGACGGCACCTAACAACAACAACAACATGCTGGAAAAATAAAAGGTAGATCTACAGATTGTCAGTTGATAGTACCACAATAACATTTCCTGGGTTGTTTCTCTTTTTCTGTTGTATCACTCTATATCAAGTATTATTCAAGCTCAACAATTTTATAATCTTTGAAATCGCTCAGTTTTGAAAATTTGGTTGTGTTTTGTTAGTTTGAATCCATATTGATCTCAGGAAGAGCAATTTTTTATTTTATTGTTTCTTCTAAAATTTGGACTTTTTGTACTCATTTGATTTTCCAATGAACAGCCTTATTTGTTTCTTTGTTAATGCTTGTGTGCCAAGCACTTACAAGCCTTGTTGTTGCTAGGTGCCATCGAGTTGGTATCCAACTCATAGCGACCCTCATATGGTTTTCAATGGCTGACTGTTTAGGGATTGCCTTGGGAGTGGATTGCCAGGCCTTTCTCCTGTTTTTGTGGTGCTGGGAATTGAACTCGGGACCTCAGAGACTGCAGCACAGTGGTCTACCAATTGAGCTAAATCCCAGCCCTACAAGCCTAGGAATGAAAATTAAACATGTTAGATCACATGGGAGATCAAGAACCCTTGTGATTTTAGTTACCTCTAAAACTGTCAAAGGATGGAATACTACCTATCTTTAAGAAAGTTTTTGTTTGTTTTTTTAGACATGGTCTCCCTATGTAGACCAGGCTGGCCTCAAACTTGTTATGTAGTATAGGCTGACCTCAAATTCTTGATCTTCCTGCCTTAGCCTCCCTAAATAGAAACTATACATCTCAGTATTCTGGAGAAAATGGACTTTACCATCAGGTAAAAAGTCTAGTTTAGCATTACATGGTGGGAAACACACCCAGTAGGCCATGGGACATGAGACTGGTGGGTCAGAGTGAAAGCAGAGGTCTTTTATGGAATCTACATTTTTATGAAGACTACAAGGATATTATCAACTTTATTAAGTACTTGAGCCTAATAGTTCTTGACCACATTTCCCCAGTCTATAAAATACCCAGATTTGTAAATTACCAGAGGATTTTGATTTATTTCTTGTAGAGGAAGCAGACCTCAAGCACCGTATCATAAAATCTCTTTTTAAACATTTCCTACCTGGAAAATAGACATAGAGTGGAGTTTCCTTCAGCCCACAACTTGCAGAGCACTTGATATATGTTACAATTGGTCCTGCTCCAATTTAGTACCAATTGAAAGAGGTACTATACAGGTGGCAGACATATGGAAATCAAAGCATCAGATCTGAGAATGAGGATTAGGTCCATAGGTAGTGGGGCCTGTTGGCATTTTACCTCTGTGTGAGAGTCCTACTCACTGGGTCACAGGCTCCCTGTTGCTGGGGGCACCTCAGGTCATGGAGAAGTTGAGAGTGGCACCATGGCGTGTGGAGAGCGCCTCAGGAGAGAACCAGCAAGTGCTGAGACATTGCTACTTAATTATTTCTCTCCAATACACCAATCTGATAAAGAAACAGAGAGAAACAGAAAATAATTGTAATCATGGCACCAATCTGATAAAGGAACAGAGAGAAACTGAGAAAATAATTGTAATCATGGCAATTCCTTTACATGGAAACATGAGAGACAAGGAATAAATATCCCCTTGGCAATATATAAGAAGGTAGTTATTTCTTTGGGGTTTAACATATGATGATATCAACAGGAAAATATCAGAAATTCACATTCTAATAACTGAGAAACTTTCAAAATATAAAATTACTTACAATAAAATTATTTACTAACATTCACTATTTTTATTTATTTTTACTATTTTATTATTACTTACTGTTTTTATATATTTATTCTTTTGTTTTGTTTTGAGACAGAGACTTGCTATGTAGCCCAGACTTGAGGCATTTGTCACCACACCCAGCTCAAGAAACATTGTTTTGGGGAGGGGGAATTTTTTTAAATATAAAAAATAAATCCTCTGGAGAATATTTATTAGCTCAGAAAATGTTCAGTCATTTAAGAAGAGAAAAGTTTTTGAGACTTTTCAAAGTTACCATAATAATGTATAAAACAATGGGTATGTTAATATTGTTTCTTATGCATGAAAATAACCATTAGGATATCCACATGGCTACTAGAGCAGGCTTGTTCAAGGTTCTTTATGTACTTAGAAGTAGAGACAGATATTTCCTTAAATAGTTTTGTGATTATAATGGCAATGACTCTAAAAAAATTCCCCCACAGTTCCCCATTTGCTTGAATTTGGGTTGCTGTGCCATAGTAGCAATTCCAGGCTTGTGGCACAGGATAGAGATGTGGCTACCTTAAAGACCTTTTATGGTTTTTGTCACTGGTTTATCTGTCCCTCAGAGGGGTCTATCTCTACTCTATCCCTTCTTTAACAAAACCTTTCATTTGGCATAGGCACTAAGAGGGGTGGGGGTAGGGTCCTGAGATCCTGTCTTGAGGTGCTGGCCCTTTAAGACTGCTTGTTCAGGAACCCATTCTGACTGATAAGAAACCCAGCAGTGCCCAGGAATACAATACAGTTCTAGTTTAAGTTAAGCGGGCTCTGAGAGACTCCCTTCCTTTGCACGGAACATTTGGAAAGATTCAAAACTAAACTGGGCTTTTTTTCTTTCCTTTTCTCTTCCTTCCTTTCTTCTACCCTCACTCCCTCTATTCTTTACTTTTCTTCCCTTCCCTTCATTTCCCTTCTTTCCTTCCTTCCTTTCTTTTTCATTCCTTCCTTCTTTCTCTTTCTTTCTTCTTTTTCTTTCTCTTTCTTTCTCTTCTTTTCTTCTTTTGCAGTACTGTGGACTTGAATCCAGGGCCTTGCACGTGCTAGGCAAGACTTCTACTACTGACCTGCACCCCCACTCCCTTTTATAATTTTTTATTTTAAGACACAGTCTTTCTGTGTTACACAGGCTACTTCTGGCCTCAAACGTGTGGTCCTCTTGCCTCAACCTCCTGTGTTGCTGGGATTTATAGGCATGAACCATGGCTTGTGAATGAACTTGACTTCTTATTGTGGGGTTCAAGCTTTATGGTTTTCAGGGGACAAAGAGTAAGATAATTCATTTAGACAGTAACATAATTGCCTTTAGTAATTGCATTTTTAGATAATCTTGGATGCAAAAAGGGATATTGGGTGGAGGCCAGCTTGTCTCCCTGATGTAATTATTCCCCAAGTGTGCCATTGTAGTGGTGAGAGGAGAGGTCTGCAGACCTTGGCTGACCATGGGTTTAAGGTCTGTCTGTGGGACACAGCCTTGTTTGAAGGAGCGTTTTGCTCAGAAGGCGGTGGCCTGTCTTGCAGGGGATTTATTATAATGATGATGATTATTGTTGGGTTATTATAGTCTTTCATTGGCTGGGTTATAGTTAAAAATTTGGCAATGTTTGTGTAGTAAATGACTATTTTTACAGCTAAGCTATAAAAGTTTACTTACGACTGAAATTTGATATACAAGCACTCTATCCAAGAGTGCTTTCCTTTCAAATAGAATTTTTAAAAATGATGAATAAAATTGGTCTGTCTAATTTTCTTGAGTTATATGATCTGAGTATTTTGAAAAAACAGAAATGTATCATTTATACAGGCTCTCTAACACTTTTTCTCAGTTGGCCTTAAATTTAAACAAAATGCTATACAATTTAAATTCTATAAATTGACCTTGGACTGATTGAGAAGAAATGATATTATGCATAGGGCTAGGTTAGAGAATAGGAGAAAAGAAGGTAGTCTTTGTATTTAACTTTTTCTATGGCCCAGGAGTAGAAGCCCTTTGAAACAATTAGCATTGTGCATTTTCATTATGCATTTTATACCTCTAAGTACATAATCACCTGCTCAAGTCTATCTGATAAATAATGAGATTTTTATTTCACATTTGCATTATTAATTACAGTATGACAGAAGTAAGATTCCAAACATCTGTTATTAATAGAATGTTTTTTTAAATAACAAGGGCACTTTAAATAGACAAAGAGAAAGCACCCTTCATTGGAGGCCACCCAGATTTGTTGATATTTTTTTATTTGGATATTAAGGCAGATGTGGCAGGAATGGAGGAAAAAATACCACATGTCTTGAAGCTGTCAAGATAAAGCATAATGTCACTTATGACCTAACAAAGGTTTATGTGCTCACAAGTTTTATAAATGCAAAAGCAATAAAAATATATTTATGTTGAGAAGATGGAAAATCCAACCCACGAGTTCTCTCCTGTGGAGAGAACAGCCTGTGATCACAATGTGAGAGGGCTCAGGGAGAGAGCCACGGCTAGCTTGTTTCAGGATTATTGTCTTCACTACACAAAGATGGTTCTTCTGAGCAGAGTACACCTTGGCCTCCCACCTGCCTACCGGGGAGAGGTGATGTGGTAAGAAGAACAGACTGAGCTCTAGGAGCCTGGGAATCCTTCACCTGCTCTTTGCCATAACCACTTTGGTGAGGATAAAACTTGCTGAATAAATGGGGTGTACAGCCACTGTCCTTCCCCCCACAGAGAGCTGCACCAAGAATCAAAGCACAATGAATACACGGTCCAAATGCAAGTAATCAAGTAGTGTTGAGCCTCTGGGAAAGGCTTCTGTGGATCAGTGTTTGATGCCTATTCTTTTTAGCAATAGATTTGAAAGCTTTGTCAGCCATTACCATCAGGACATAGGACAGTTCTCACAGGAAAGGGTGGAGCACCACTAAGACAGCTCACTTGTTACTCCTTATTAATCCCCTCCCTCCAACCCCAACCTGATCTACTCTCCATCACATAATTTTGTCACTTTGAGAATGTTATATAAACAGAATTACACAGTACATAACCCCTGGAGATGGGTTTTCCGCTCAGCATAAAGTGCTTGAGATTCATCCAAATTGTTGCATGTATCAATAATTTATTCTTTTTTTTTAAATTTCTGAGTAGCATTCCATTGTACAAATGTGCTGCTGTTTATCCATTCACTCATCTGAGGACTTTTGAGTTGGAGCTAGTTTTTGGTTACAATGAATACAGTTGCTGTAAGCATTTGTATACAGGTTTTTGGATAAACGTTAAGTTTTCATCTCCTTAGGAGAAATGTACAAAGGTGTAGTTGCTGGTTCCTACGGCGCATCGGAAATGGACAAATTTTCTTCCAGAGTAAATGTGTGCCTTACATTCCTAACAACAATGCATGAATGATCTAGTTCTTTGGTATCCACACTAGCATATGGTATTATCAATGTTTTTCCTTTAGCCATTTGAATAGGTAGATAGTGCTATATGTCCTTGTAGTTTTAGTCTGCATTTCTCTATTGGATAATGATGTTGAACATGTTCTGATGTATTATATGCCATCCGTATATTCTCTTGCCTGTAGCCATAGCACTGTGGCATAGGATTCCGTCAGATCTCAGAAGCTAAGCAGGGTTGGGCCTGGTTAGTACTTGGATGGGAGTCCACCTGGGAACACCAGGTGCTGTAGGCCTGGGAGAAGGACCAGGCAGTCCACTCCCAAAAAACAATCAGCCATTGAAAATCCTATGAATAGCAGAGAAGCACTGACAATAGTGTTTCGCCTGTTGTATGTAGGGTTACTAAGAGTTAGACACTGACTCTGCAGCACCTAACAACAATAACAATATATTCTGTTTGGTGAAGTGTCTATTTAGAAAATGAGATTTTTTTTAAGTACTTGGAGGTTGAACCCAGAGTCTTGCACATACTTTGCAAGTGCTCTACCACTGGGCTACACCCCCAGCCCATTTTTTATATTTGAATGAGACAGGGTCTCACTAAGTTACACAAGCTGCCTCTGGCCTCAAACTTGTGACTCTCCTGTCTCTACCTCCCAAGTCACTGATATTATAGGTGTGTGCCATCAGACTTGGCAAAAATGAGATTTTTCAAGATTTTTTCTACTTTGTGACAGTACATATGGCTTCCTATCATAAGCTAGTGAGAAGCTGTAGTAAGAAATTGCTTTCCAGCTATTGTGAATGCTAGCTGTGTTATTCTGGGCCACAAGAAAAAATATCTTATCAATTTCTTCTAATGCATGTGTTCTTGGTTCTGTATTAAATGCCTCTGTTCTAGGAACATTCCTTTCTTTGTTTTCCATGAGGGACAAGGAAACTCACTAATACAGAATGATGAGGGAAAGAGAATAGAGCCAGGATGCCTCGAGGGAAAAATACATAGGAAAAGTTGTTTCTAAAGAAATGTGGCTAGATTAGAAGTCTGATGCCTATCAGAAAAATAAAGAAAATCTAATGTATAAATATTAAATACAATAAAATAGTTGATTAGAGGATGATTGTTGTTGTTGTTAGGTGCTGTTGAGTCAAGTGTGATTCATAGCAACCCTCATAAGTTTTTCAATGGCTGTTTTCATTTTGTTTTGGTTTTTTTTTTGTTTGTTTATTTTTTCCAAGATTGTTTTTGGAGTGAGTGCTGGGGATTGAAGCTAGGGCCTCAGCATGCACAGAGTGGCACTCTAACAACTGAGCTAAAACCCAGACCCAGCGGATGATTAGCTGCCATTAAAAAATGAAAGAGAATTTAGAATTTGCTTTATAAAAAAGGAATATTTCATTCAGTTTTAGTATGTTTTATTTTATTACTTGACTTGCAAATGTTTACTTTTCCAGGTCTGTATCATTTTCTTATATTGATATATAGCTTAAAAATTCCTAGGAAGGTATACTTAAGATTTCTTTTACATATGCAAATCCTAAAAGGTAAATTAGGGTTATTTTTGTAAAATAATGTTTATGATGGTTTTATATCAAAAATCTAATCAAAATACAAATTGTCATCAATAGAGAAGAATATGTGGCTTAAGAAGTTGATGTTATAGCAAATGAACCTTTATTTTCAAGTTATTCTTTTAGACCAGGGCATATGTTTGGATCACTGCTTTGAGTGTCATACCTTAGAGACGCTGCTTTGGCCCAAGCCCAAGTGCTTCCCTTCCTCCAAGGAGAGGATTCCAAGGGGCCAAGAGGAATGTCTACCTGGAGCTTTTGCCAGGCCATCTCATATTAGATACTTCTCAGGTTGCAGGGACTTGGCATTTCCTGCCCAGAGGGACAAAGCCTGCCTCCAAGGTCTACATGGGCCTTTTCGTCTATCTTTTTCATCTTCCTTCAAGGATGGACAGACTTCTGGTGGGCTCATGGCTATGCCAAGGGATGCCCAGTGTGGCTGTACTGTAGGGTATGGTCACAGACTGAGTTTGCATTGCCGCATTCATACATGGGAGGCTTGACCTGTCCAGAAGGGATCCAGGGTAGAAAGAGAAGGAGGCAAACCACAGTCTGGGGTGGTAGAAGGAAGTAGGGGATTATTATACTATAGCCCTGACCCTAAAGCCAGGGCTAGGTCTGCTTCTGACTATACAAAGTTTCAGAAAAAATACATTTCAAACTCTGACTCAAAATTCGGCTATGCCACAACTGAAATCTTTCCATTTTCTAATTTTGTGTGGTGCATTTCATATTTTAACAGAGATACTCTTTCTGACAACTCCTATAATACTTAGTCTGTACCATGCAGTTTAGAATTTAATTATATTCTGTCATGTACAGTGTGCTTTTGTTTTATGGGAACTTTATTTTATTTTACTTTATTTTGCCTGCAACTAGACTGCAAGTCCCTAGAGACAGAAAATGCGACTTATGCCTCTGTGATATGTACTGAGTGTGACTAGCAGAATTTTGAATATGGAGTAGATAATAAATACTTACTGCTTGACTGATAGACCTATGAGGCCTTATAAATATGTTAAACAAGACTTAGGCTAACAACTTTAAAGCTTGAAGTTGGGAAGAAAAAGCAGGAGTATCTCAGGTCCACAAGACAGCAGTACAAACTTGGGGAGGGGAGTATAAAAACAAAGGAAGAAACTGAGAGTCTGACCTGGCTTACATAAGGCCAGAGAAAGGAGTCCCCACTCCCCAGTGCTGCAGGGTCTTTAAGAACTGATTGTGGTTGTTGTGGTACAGTCCTATCTGGACTCATAGCATAGTGACCCTCATAGGGTTTTCAATGGCAGATTGTTTCGGGATTGCCTTGGGAGTGGGTTGCCACACCCTTCTCCCATTTTTGGGGTGCTGGGACTCAAACTCAGGACTTCAGAGACTGCAGAGCGGCACTTTACCAACTGAGCTAAATCCCAGCCCTTAAGAACTGATAGGCGGATCTAAGTCTCTAGCAGACAGGGCTAGTTTCAGTTGTGAAAACAGCAAAGCAAAGCAAGGGACTTAAAGAGCTCTGTTGTTTCACAGCAAACAACTTATTTGCACCCAAATCAACACTGTATATAAACAGAATGGTTTTGTGGGTGGTTAAGAGGATTACATGTTAGGGAATCTGCTTTTGGTATTAAGAAACAAGCAACAATCTCCTCCTCTGCCTTTCTGCCTCTTCTAACACTACTATGTATTCCTATTAAAAAATCATAAAAATCCATTCTTTTCATGATCTGTTTCTCTTACTTTGCTAATGTTGATAGAATAGCTCCTTTGATAGTTAGTGCCTTTAATTTGCTGGGAAATGTGCTGTGATTTGATCTGGCTACTTTAGACCACTCAACTCCTTGCCAATAGCTTGTAGACCCTGGTCTACTCTGAGAATTGTTGTTGTTGTTGTTGTTGTGTGCTTTCGAGTCGGTATCTGACTCATAGCGACCCTCATAGGGTTTTCAATAGCTGACTGTTTCGGGATTGCCTTGGGAGTGGATTGCCAGGCCCTTCTCCCATTTTTGTGGTGCTGGGAATCAAACTCGGGACCTCAGAGACTGCAGCGCAGCGCTCTACCAACTGAGCTAAATCCCAGCCTGAGAATAGTATCACGATTTCCATAGAGTGGCAGATCTCAGTGTGTGGGACTGGGCCCATGGGGATCCATGAGGCTCTTCAGGACATCTTCAAAATCTATACTACTTTGTAACAAAACTAATATGTCATTTGCCTTCTCACTTTCATTTACTCACAAGCATGTGATGGAATCTTCTACAACATCATCATACTGTTGAATAATGAACTGTGTGGTTGCATATTGTGGACTTTAACACCTCTGATTTTTAATATAGCAAACATTAATAGATATAACAAACATAAACAAAACTTCTTTGGAGTCTTCTGCAAAAAGGGTCCTGAGAACAGAAAGTTCAAGAAACACGGCCTCTAAGACTTGAATGATTACTCATATCACCAATTAATCCTTGAGTAAACCAGCATTCAGTGGAAGGATGAAGAGATGATTAAAAGTTAAAGAGTTAGATTTATGAGGAGAGGTAGAAGGAATTGGGGATTGATCAGCCTAGAGAAGAGAAGTTGGAGAGATGCCCTTATAATGATCTTCAGGCTCGTGAAGGGTTGTCATACAGAACAAGAAAAGAATTGGTTTAAAATACACTGTGTGAGAGATTTAAACTAGAGATAAAGAGGAATTCTCTGACAGGGGTGGTTAAACAGCAGAGTGGGTGACTGACTGGGCTTGTGGAATCTCCCCCTCTGGAGGTCTTTTAAAATGGGATAGATTTCCATCTGTCTGGGGTGATTTAAATGTGGCTATGCCAGAAAGCTGAGGGTGGAGGATGGATGAGATGGTGTGTTTTCCCCGCTTCCAGCCCTTTGGTTCTATAATTAACTTGATGAAAGGAGCTGTGGCGATTTGCTGTGAAGGACTGAGAGAGGAATGTGCTTGCTGATCTCTGGATAGGTAATGTGTGAGAAAGCCACAAGTTTTACTTCATGGCTGGTGGTGATCTCATCTCATCTCATCCCTGCAAATGACTGATGCCTAGAAAAGTCCATCTCAGGTCAGATTTAGAAGGCTTGGGCCCTGGGTCCTTGCTGCTCATTGTCTAGGAAGAATAAGAAAAAAGAATTTGATGGATTGATTATAGTTAAGTGGATCCTGGAAAATGTCAAGCATTAGGTGTAGGCATTTGGACATGGGATGTTCATGAATCTAAAGGAAAAAGAAAATAAAACAATCTTTAATTTTATAAGAGGGCACAATGAGAACTTCTGAATGGAAAGGAGAATCTTGCTCTTCATGGAAGCATCCTTTTCCACTTGACTGTATGTGGGTGCTTTATTTTCTCTTGCAAAATTACTGGAATTTCATTGCTTCCAGGTTTCAAAGCCATTTTGCATTTTAGAGATCAGAGGTTTAAATTTGCCTGTACTAGGTCAGAGATCCAAAAAACCAGCCAAATTCCAAGGCAATTTGTTTCTTTTGCTTATCACTTAAATTTCAATAAATAATTTGCTTGGACTAACGTATGAGGAAGGAAAGAATGCGTATTTTCTTGGGTTCCTCCTGCTGGAGCGTGACATTAGGGACAACACAGCAGAAGTCAGTGGAACCATCTGGGATAATGAACTAGTTTAGGCAATATGAATGAGATTTAATTTAAATGTAGACACAATCACCATCGTCTCTGTTGACACTTAAAAAATATTTGGATCACATATTATCTTGGCTTGAGCTGATTGATAGAAAGCAGAGAAAGATGTTAGTGAAGACCTCCTTGGGTACCTTCAGAGATTGCAGGGTAGTTTGATCAGATAGCATTTAGGAAAACAACCCTGGCAGATAGCAGATAACCCCATTGTGGGAAATGATTACCAGGCTCTAGCTATCTCCAAGAGATTCTGAAAGGCTACTGACCTCTCCTTTTACAAAGCCTTGGTGTTGAATGAGATGGGAAGGCCAGGCCTGGGGCAATATAATAAATAAGGATTCTGCCCAGACTACAGGGATGTGAGAGAAATTTGGGGCATTTTCAAGAGAATAAATTTCTTTGATTTTTAATATCTACATCATGCAAATATCCAAAAGAAAGTCACTTTCAACTTTATTTTGTGGCTCAAATTCATGGATAGAGAGAGAGAAAAAAAGATAGAGAAAGGAAAAGAGAGAGAATCTTCCTAATTTTGGAAAGGAAAGAGTTACATTGGCAAAAGCATGTTCCAAAAGATACCTACTAAAATATGACATTCATAATTTAAAAACAATCTCAACAATGTCCTCATTTCTTCTATCTACTCCTGCAGCTAAGCTATCTAAAATAATGATGATAGTGAGAAGCTGCTGGGGAAAATATTGTCACCTTTGTGGATTAGGAAAGAAAGTTTTTCATCTTGGACGGTGCAAACTTGTGACCATGAAGACATGGGTAAGGTTTTGTGGCTAGAAAAGGGACATGTAGTCACTTTGCTTGTGTGTGTTTGTGTGTGTGTGTGTGTGTGTGTGTGTGTGTGTGTTTAAAGCCCTGTTCTAAGCCAGTCAAGAGCAGCCTTTGCTAGAGGGTGTAGGTGTACATTAAGGAAATTCATACTTTGACACTTTGCCTTCCCTTCTTTTATCCAGTTTGTTCTTTAAGTGATTATCTCTGCCTGCTCTATTCTTCACTCCCCTCACCCCTTCCAGCCAAAGTTTTATCCATTTTCTAAGACCCAGCTGTCATTTCTCCGTAAATGTAAACGCAGAGCAGAACCCACTCCCCTTGTAGCCCTATCCTAAGACATTGCTATTTACCTTTGTGTTAGTTACTTTTGCATCACTATGACAAATACCTGAGAAAACAATTTAAAAGGAGAAAGGGTATCTCTTGGCTCACAGTTTCCTAGGATTCAGTCCATAGCTTCCTGGCCCCATGCAGCTGGGTGAACATCATGACGGTGGGAGCATATGGTGGGGAAAGCTATTCACTTCATGGCAGACAGGAAGCAGAGAAGAAAAGGAATACAGGAAGGGGCCAGGGAAAGATATAACCTACAAGACACACCACCAGTGGTCTACTGCCTCCAGGTAGGCCCCACCTCCTAAAGTTTCCAGAATCTCCCAAAATAGTGCTACCAGCTGGGAGCCAATGTTTCAACATAAGAACCTGTGGAGCACATCTCACATTCAAACCATAACAACCTTTGCTGGAGTTCTTATTTAATTGCATTCTTCCACAGGGCAACAGCCAAGTTGTTTTTTCAGATCCGAGGCTTATTCATACTATTTTCTCAATTAATATTTCCTAGTTAGTAGAATAAGCCTGCAGCGGTAGCCCTGTGGCATCCATTCGCGTCAGATCTCAGAAGCTAAGCAGGGTCGGGCCTGGTTAGTACCTGGATGGGAGATCGCCTGGGAACACCAGAAGCTGTAGGCTTGGGAGAAGGACCTGGCAACCCCCTCCCAAAAATCAATCTGCCATTGAAAACCCTATGAACAGCAGAGAAGCACTGACAATAGTGTTTCCCCTGTTGTACAGAGGGTCGCTATGA
>VMDO01005639.1:0-109500 GCA_007922755.1 Pedetes capensis | reverse complement strand
TCCATTTTAAAGCTATTTGGTATAGAGAAAGTTTAGGTATTGCTCGTGGAGATGCCATTTTGGAAAGCAATTAAACTTTAAAAGGATTTACACTTTGACTTAATAATCTGACTTCTGTGAATCTAGAGCCAGGAAATCAAAGTACTTCTATGTAATGCTTTTGATGGTAGTGGGGGAAAGAAAGAAAATGCATATTGATTATGGAATAGGTGCACACATTTTTACATTCACAACAGGAGCAAAATAATTATTTAAATGAATGAGTATAGTAAAGTTTAACAAAGTGTATATTATAGCCAATATTGTAAAACAAATTACAACAAAGGAAAAACCATTGTTACTCAAGTTTATGTAGCAATTTAAAAGCATAGAGGAAAATATGGGGCAATATAGGTTGATACACAAGTTGCTTTTATGGTAGTGGTAAGTCCCACACACAGTTGCATGTAAAATTAAATGTGTTGGTTTATACATAAATGGTGGAGGAAGAGAATAATATGTTGTGTGTTGAGGGATGCAGGGCTCCAAAGGTAGAATGCTCACATAGTCTGAATATTAGTTACAAGAGATTTAATATTCCCACTGACTTCACAGGGATTCAGACAAAAAAAAAACTTCAGAATTATCCTTCTTCGAGGGATGTAGAATTATCTCTTCAGCCAAAATAACCTTCAATGACCAATAATTTACAAAATGTTTTCCATTATTTGCTTTCATTTCTGGATAGCTACTTTAGAATATCTCTTTCACCAATGGAAAATAACTTTCCTTAGAACCTTAGGAGTCTATGTTTCAGGAAGGGTGAGTTGCTTGATAGTTGTTTTTAACATGTGATTAATGAAATATAGTGGTTTTAAGATTTTTTTATTTTATTTTTATATGTTAGTAGGATACAGAGTAATAAATCATTTGATATATCCCTTATGCAGCTATAATCAATTTTGTTTACACTCAATCTCCTTAAGCATTTTATAGACCAGAAGAAACAAAAGTCTAACAAAAGGAGGAAATTTAATTAACATATAATGACAGCCTTATACAACCTGAGGTTATACCCTGATTATTTTTTTCTTTCCTTTTTTCCCCTTTTTTTGTATAGAGTTGTACCCTGTATTTTGCATTTTATCTTTCCCTCTTTACCCTTCTACATTGTTCCGCCTCCCCTTCTTTCCTTCCCCAACATCTACTCCTTCTCACTGGTCCCCTCCCCCCTCATATTGGGTCTACTTGTATGTTCCATTCATAAATAGGTATAATTGTTCGTATATACGTGTGCATATATATATGTGTGTAAGGGTGCACAATTTTTTTCCCATTTAAGGTATATTTAGCTCCCACATATGAACAAGAACATGTGGTATTTCTCTTTTTGAGTCTGGGTTATTTTGCTTAAAATGATGCTCTCCAATTCTATCCATTTTGCTCAAAATGACATAATTTCATTATTCTTTACTCCTAAATCGTATTCCATTGTGTATATATACACCATAATTTTTAAATCTGATCCTCTATTGATGGACATCTGGGTTGGTCCCATAACCTTGCAAATGTGAAGAGTGTTGCATTAAATATAGAAATGCAGGTGTCCCTGTGGTATGATGACTTATCTTCCTTTGGGTATATTCCTAGAAGTGGTATAACTAGATCATATGGTAGTTCTATTTTTAGTTTTCTAAGGTACTTCTGGGAGAAGGATGTGGCAATCCATTTCCGAAACAAGCCCCCAAAATAGTCAGCCATTGAAAACCCTATGGAGGTTGCTATGAGACAGACCTAACTCAATGGCACCTAACAACAAAGGTACCTCCATATTTATCTTGAGGCAGGGTCTTGCTAAGTTACTGAAGCTGCCTCCAGCTTCAAACTTGTCCTCTTGCCTCCACCTCCTGAATCATTGGGATTACAGGCATGCACAACTACACCTGACTGATTCACCTCTTTTTAAAATTGTATGTTGTAAGAGAGATCTACCCATATTAAAACTCTTACTAGGAGTTACAGCTTCTTAAATATTCCAAATCCTAGCCCTCTGCAATCAAAAAAACACATTTTGGGTAAAAGCTGTAGGAACAGGAGTTCTTCTTGTTGTCCTAAGTGGTTTTGCTAATTTTTCCTGAAATGGAGTTTCATTATCTCTGATTATTCCTTTGTACATATATAAGAGATGTAAATCCAAGGAATGTGTCAATTGAACGCCACTTGCTGATGAATGATGAAACTTTTCCAGGCTTTCCCTTTGTCTCTTAGTGCATTGGTGCTGTTAAAACAAAATGTCATAAACTAGGTAGCTTATAAACAACAGAGTTTTATTCCTCATAGTTCTTAAGGCTGGATCACTTAGGATCAAGACATCACCAGATTGGTGCCTGGTGAGAGCAAGTTTTCTATTCATAGATAGCATTTGCTTGCTGAGTCTTCACATGGTGCTCTCTGGGGCTTCTTTATAAGGGCACTAAACCTGACCTGGGCTGGGATTTGGCTCTGTTGGTAGAGCACTGTGCTGCAGTCTCTGGGGTCCTGAGTTCAATTCCCAGCACCACAAAAATGGGAGAAGGGCCTGGCAATCCTCTCCCAAGGCAATTCCGAAATAGTCAGCCATTGAAAACCCTATGAGGGTTGCTACGAGTCGGATACCGACTCGACGGCACCGAACAACAACAACAAACCTGACCTGGTCATTCCTGAGAGGTCCAGTCTTCTTATACCATCACACTGGTGCTTAGGTTTCCACATACAAATTTTAGGAGGAAACAAACCTAGAGTCCATCACACCCTGAAATCTGTAGGCTTTGTGATGTGTATATGGATCCCTTTGTCCTTTGCCTGCACCATTTTCTGACTAGGCCACCTTTGCATTTCCAGTTTTAAATGCAGCTCCTGGCCCAGAGTTGACAGATGGCCAATAAAGATGGCAGAATAAACAAATGAGGCTAAGGAGAAAGGAGGGAGAGACAGGGGAGGAAGGAAAGAAGGAAGACATGGTCTCTTATATTCCCTACTATTATAATCTGAGCCCCACATCTGTCAGCTTGTCATGGTGTAGGGGCTTGTGTGTGGCTGATGGTAAAAGCTATGCTACTGGTGGCCACCCCTTATGGATAGGTTTCAGATGAGCTTCCAGACTAAGACAGACTCAGAAGAAGGACCCTGCAGCCCATTCCTGTGATAATTAGCCATTGAAAACTCTATGAATAGCAGAGAAGCATTGTGAAACATAGTGCCAGAAAATGAGCCCCACATACTGAAAGGCATTTAAGAAACAACTGAGGAAGAGATGCCTACTCAAAGGAGAGTCAACCTTAATGACAGGAATGGAGTAAAGCCCCTGGAACCTGATGCCGCTGATGCAGCATGACTCAAAAAGAGAAGAAACATAGTGTTTGCAACATTGGGCTCAAACATAAAAAGACTGTGTGCAAGGCACAGTATTGGGTAGTGTTTGGTTCTGCTAGGGTTGCTATGAGTCAGACTCAACTCAATGGTACCTAACAACAACATAATCTGAGTGGTTCCTTCCATTTTTCAGAATTAGCAACTCCATTGACATAGTATTATATTATACCCTGGAAAGTTTCTGCCATCACCCTGGTGAATGCTTGTTTTACTTCCAATTATTCTCCTGCCTCTGCTTTTGAAGCTGGTGGTAGCCACTTATTCCCAGAGATACTTTGGAATTAGCTACAGGCCAATCAATAATATGCTAATACTTTTAGGGAAATTCTGGTCCAGAAACATAATTGTTGGAAGTTTTATTCTATCATTTGTCTTGAAACACAGCATGTAGTTGTCACAGTCTGGGGACATTTGTTCGGGTGTGAGTGTGACATTGATAGAATCTAGTTTCACACCCAATACAACAGGTTGAAGCGTATCACTACTTTGTAAACCGTAAGTTTGGTCGGCTGCTTAGTGCCTTTTTGTTGCCAGACTCTCTTTCCTAGCTTACTCTGCCAAAACAAGCAGCTAACAGTTTTTAGAAACAAATTAGGCAGAGGATATAAATTTCTTTAGCATATGATAAAAGTTTTAAAAAAAGCCATGAGAGTACTGAAAAATCTTTATACAAATGCAAAAGCTATAGGAGGTTGGCAAGAAGATAACTGTGTATCTGAGTGAAGGAGGTTATGACTACATTTAGATAAACAAAATCTGCTAGGATCACATTCATTGCTAGGATGCCGTCCTTAAAAGATAAATATCATAGAGGGATTGGATTTAAAAGGATGAAGAGGTAGCATCCATAGCAATTCTTTTTTCAAATATTAATAAGACATTAATTAGCATTGAGATAAGCTTTAAGTTGAAATCGCAGCTTGTGAGATAGCAGCATTTAAGAATTGTACGATGCATTGCTTGCTTTTAGGATGCTTCCAATTTTGTGATAGGTGCTACATTCTCAAAAAAAAAATTGGCTAACCTCAGACCTTATTTCACTTATTTAAGATTATTTGGATTTATTTATATATCAAATATATTAATTTCTAGGGTCCTTTGTGTGAACAGATACAAAGAATAGATGTGGTTTCTGCCCTAAGAGATTTTGTAAACTTCCACAGTATTCACAGATAATTCTCATTCAAGGAAGAATGAGATACTTACCTAATGTGTGATACCATCAAACTAAGAGTTCAGAGGCAGGAAGTGTTACTTTCTCCCCACAAAATGGAGGCCAATGCTTTTGTAGAAGGTGGCATTTTGAATTGAGGCTTAAGCATTTGGTTACGATTTTTGGAAGAGGCAAAAGATCTGGAGAATTAACTACCAACAGCAGAGAGTGAGCCAGGGTAGTGTTATTAGGTGCCTTGGAGTTGGGTCCAACTCATAGCAACTCTCATAGGATTTTCAATGGCTGATTGTTTTGGGATTGCTTCTGGAGTGGATTGCCACATCCTTCTGGCAAAATTGACTGTCTTCCTACAAGGTCTACCACTTAGCCTTTTGCCTTATGTCAGCTGCTGACACCACCACCTCTACTTGGACATTCAAGCTAGGAATCTGCAAGTCATTTATGACACCTAATATTCCCTGTCTCTAAATCTAATGACTCACTCAGTTGTGCTGATTTCACTCCCTAATAGCCAACAATTTGCCCCTCTTCCCTCATCATCACTGAATCTGCCTTAATGAGAATGTTTTCACCTTATTGCTTAGATTAATGCAGATCCTTTCCCCTGCCTTCTTGTTTCTAGATTGTGCAATCACAGTCAACCTTTCATAGGGCTTCCTATCAGAGAGATGGTTCTAAAGACTCTCCATCCCCTGCCAGGTGAATCAACTTCATCATTGTGGCAGATGTGCCTTCATGACTCACCTGCCTGTCCCTGATACCTTACTCTTCATGATAGTCTTTTCTTAGTGGGTAGTGGGAGATTATCACCACTCTTTTTACATGGAAATGAAATAATAAAAGAGAAGGATTAATTTTATGCCTGAAATTAATAAATTGATTAAACTGAAGAGTAAATTGATGACACATTTGCTTTGAAGTTAACAGATATGGATTTGAATCTTAGATCTGCTACTCAATGGCAGTCTGACATTGGCCAGTTTACATGACTATAAGCTTCACACTCGATGGCACCCAACAACAACAACAATAACATAAGCTTCACGAGTTCCTAGAGAAGACTGAACTTGATAATTCAGGCAAAATGCTTATCAAATTTGTTAGAACATAATGCACCTGTACATGCTGGTAGCTTTCATTCTCCTTTCTCTTTCCTTTCCCAACAAATATGTATTACTATTTAAACTTCAGGTTGGAAAGTATTTTTTCTTATAGTACTTGAGGGCTGAACCCAGAGCCTTACACATACTTTGCAAGCACTCTACCACTGGGCTGTACGCCCTGCCCATTTTTGAAATTTTTTATCTTGAGAGTCTCGCTATGTTACATAGGCTGCCTCTGGCCTTTAGCCTGTGATCCTTCTGCCTTTTCCTCCCAAATTGCTGGGATTACAGGCATGAGCCACAGCACCCAGCTCTAAATTGGGAAGTTTAGATTAAGAAATATAATGCATCACAGAGCAAGAGGAACATTTTAAGCATTGGATGAGGTAGGATATTTTTTTCAAATAAAATAGCTGTAATTTCTCTTGAAATTAATGAAGTAAAATGTAATGAGTGTTAGATGAGGAAATTTCAAATTGTCTCTAGCCAAAGAAATGTTCTGAACTGGATAAAGAGGAGTAGGTTAAAAACAAGATACATAGGAGTGGGAAAAGTTACAATGACTGGCTGAGTTGATTTTCATGAAATTAGATGAAGTGTTAGTAAGAAAGAAAAATTCTCTCAAGAACACACATTGCTAAAGTTAAACAAGAAAAGGCCATGGCAATATGAAGAAGGTAAAATGGCAAAAGTCCTGAACATTTATATTTTTAATTTTATTTAAACCCTGAAATTGCAAATAATAAGACCTATAATTAAAAATTAATGAAGACCTTTTGGAAAAAGAGAAAAGTAATTGACAAAAAAATTTCACTCAAGGCTTGAAGTATGGAAAGTTAAGAAACCACATGCATCCAAGGGTGAAAGGGAATTGCTTATCACCATGGAGCTACTTGCTATTACTTGTGAAATATGCCAGAGGATTGGAAGCTCTGTGAGATGAATGGGAAATGCAAAGGCAACTCTATTAACCCTGGTTTTGCCCAGTAGGTGTGACATCAGTGCTTGGTAAAATTAAGAGAGAATGATGTACATGTTTTGACAGGTGCAAATGCTTTAGGATTCGGTGTAATAGAAGCAACTATCTCAAAGTTAAGTTATACACTTGTTGAAAACTGCATTGATTAACTTTTTTGGGCCTTTAGGGTCTTATGCTAAATAACACGAATAATAATGATAGCCAATATTTACTGAGTTTGTTTTGTCTGATAGGCACTGGTCCAATTCATGCATAAATTTGTTTACTCTTCATAATAGTCCTACGAAGTATATTACAAGTATCATCTCTAATTTGTATAGATAGAGAAACTGAGGCAAAGTGGTAGAGGGATTTTTTTCAAGGTTAATAGTGGCAGGGGCACAAGCACTTGTATCACTGGATGATAAAAACCAGTTCATTGACTCATTTGGCAATCGTTCAACTCCCACCTTTTGTATCTAGCCTCATGCTTAGTAATGTGGACATTCTGGTATGAACAACAGAGACACAAATTCAGCTCTCATGAGATTGGAATCTACTTCCAAATATTAGGGCTAGAGCCCTCAGGGCCTAATGTAATGGCCATCGGCACACCACTTAGAATGCAGCCCTGACATGCCATAGGCACCAGTAAGGCGTCTGTTTATGTCATTAAGTCGTATCATCTGATGGAAGCCCATTTCTGATCTAATGACTTAAAAATTCTCCAGTGTAGCTCAAGAATTTTAAAGCTGTAAAATTAACATGAGAACCAAGGCTCAGATATAACTATCTAATTGCTTTCTGATCATGCAAGAGAAGACTAGAAGGTAACCTTCGGGGTATAGCATACTGTCATGACTAGCTTTGGAGTCAGACTGTTTAGGTTTGAATTGTAACCCTTCTTTGGGGCAAGTTAGTTAACTTCTCAGTAAAAGAGAGAAAATAATAGACAGAGTCATGGTGAAAGTAAAATGAGATGTCATAGGTACAGAATAAGTGTGGCATACATGCTAGTGATGACAACAGTGATGCTTTAACTCAGGATGATGTCACCAACAAAGGTTCTCCCTCTTCTTCCCTTCCCAAAGCCAACTGTTTGCATTCAGTGCCTCCATAGTACACAATTTTCTTTTAAAAAATTTATTTATAGTTGACAAATAATTATAGATATGTATGTATATATGTGTATATATATGTGGGGTGAAATGTGATATTTCTGTATATGTATACATTATAGAATGATTGAATCTGGCCATTGTGCCTTGAATCTTTGAGTAAAGGTAGTATGTTGAAAAGTAGTTAGAGTCACTATTATTCATTGAGTGCTTTCTGGCCCAGTCACTGCCCTTGGCCCAAATCATACATTGAAAGTATTTGATGTTCTCAAAAATCCTATAAGGATTAGATATTCAGGTGACATAAGAAGCAGCTAGAAATAGTTGAGAGCAAGAATTTAAAATCTTGCCCTCCCCTGAAGACTCCTCCCTGAATCAATGGATGCTGTGGTCACTGCTTTATGGTAATTTTCCACTTCTCTCATTTCTTCCACTTTTCTTATTTGGTGTTTTACTTTAAGGAAAGATTTTGGCTGCTCCTGCACTTAGTTGTTAATATCAGTATCAACTCATATATTCCAACTTAATTTAATTGCTTATGTTTCATCCTTATGATTTTCTGTGAATACCCAAACTCTTCCCCAAATGGCCATTAATGGTTAGTTCCTGTGTCTCTCAGAAATCTTTTCATCATCCTTTGAGCATTTCCTCATTTTTCCTTTGTTACAGGCTGTCTTAAGTTCATTTTGTACGTTATCAACCTTAGTTCTGAAACCAGTCGTTTCTCTAAAGAACTCTGGCTCTTTTTAGTAGAGAAGGGTATTTAGAAACCCAGATCTGGATGGATGGTGTAATCATTACTGATGGGGTGTTTTCATAACCCTCTCAGTGTTTAGAAATAAATTTATTGTGATAATTGCACATAAACCTATATCTTTACCTACATATATATATACAGGTAAATGTAGAAATGTTTCTCTTCTATGTGCACTTATTAAAAACAGGAAGGCAAAAGAATGGGAAGAGAAGAAGAAGGCAAGGAAGAAAGAAAAGAAAGGAAAATGTTAGAGTTTTAAAAATATAAATAGTAGCCAATTAGTATATTTGGTTCACCCACTTGTGATCGAATTTCTGTTGCATGAGATAAGCAACATCAGCAACAGCAATGAAACAATAAGAAAGTATTTAGGGCAAAAATGTGACCTCTAACTGTTAGGGTTATGTTAAAGCAAAGGCATTTCACAAAGAGGACTTTTTAGTATACCATAGAATAAAACACCTCTTTTTGAATAAAACCTAAAGCTAAATACACACTTCAAACCAAATTCTTCAGGAGGATAAGAATCTTGCCTATTAATTTAGATTTTCCAAACTTTGAAAGTTTGTTAGTTGTTCAGTTTAATTAAATTTTTAGAAAGATTTCACTGGCTTATTTCATTGGTTGTGGTTAACATGCAAACTATATAACACACACACACACTCCTACCATGAATTATAGTAGCTAAGTCAATCCACAGCCAAAGTCACTGCTTTCTAGGGTCCTCATTTAGGTAACATGGGTCATGGCAGATTACAAGGGTTATAAAGTTCTTTCTTAGGGTATAAAGGTAAATCCTTTTAGAGGAAGCCATATGGAGTGATAAGAAAAGCCCCCATAAAAATATTAATAATAACACAACAACAACTGTGTTTTGTGCGTACATGTGTTCTAGAAAGATGCAGGCAAATGTAAACAAAACACATTAATTTATTTTCTCTAAAGCATAAACAAACATTGCCTAGTTTGGCAGAATCTGCAAAATGCATATTGCTCTCTTCGGCTTTTTTCTTCACTACAATGGTAGTATGTTTTGTATTAAATCCATTGTTACTAGGAAATTAATCCCCAAATATGCCAGCATGGGTTTCCATAGAATTAAGAATCTGTGTTTCATATGAAAAAAATGCAACTTCGGCTAAATGCATCAACCCCTGGAAATTAAAAATAAAAACAAAATAAGGATAAAGTTTTCCCTTAAAGTCAAATGCAACAGACATACAAGAAGATGTTAGAGGAGCTGGGTACCTTAACTTGTCAGGAGCTGTTGGTCAATGAGTGGATAGCGAATTGTGTGTATATCTAAGAGACTTGTGATGGGTCATCACAGGACAGCTAAGGCTATTTGCTTGCAAAGTTATTAGAAGAAGAAAAACAGGCATTCTTCGGTCATTTATTGAGGTCTCTAAAACACATACTCTCATATTCCTTTCTTCCTTTATTGATAGAGCAACTGAATTAGCAGATAAAAGTATTGTACGTGACACAATCAATCTTGACTTTAACTGAACAGTTGATGTAGTGCGGCTCAGGACCTGCAGTCATTATTAAGTGAGAGTGAACCCAGACAGTTACTTTCTGAATGGCTGTAGGGCCAGCGGAGGGCAGACATGTTGGCAGAGCACAGACCCTGAGGGAGAGTGCAATAAATGACCATGCCATCCTCAGAGCAAAGTTCTAGGCTCTTTCAGTCCTTCTAGTGACTGGGCCATGACACTCTTTATATTAACTTCAGCTCAGAAAGCTCTGAGGGCTTCTGTCGGAAAGAGACCACAGGCAGGGTAGAAATAAAGACATTTTGGGATGCTTCTCTCTGAGATTGGTTGAGGTTTAGCTCAGTCGCCAGAGAGCTTGCTCTGTGTGTTCTGAAGTCCTGAATTTGACCCCCAGCACCACAAAAAATGGAAGAAGGACCTGGCAGCCCACTCTTGAAACAATCCCCAAACAATCAGCCATTGAAAACCCTATGGGTAGCAGGGAAGCATGGCACAGTGTTGGGGAATGTTTTCTTTTATTGTACATGGGTCATCATGAATTGGACTGGACTGGAGGGCACATAACAACAACAACAAGTCCCTGGGATTGGAGAAGCCCAGGCAAAATCAAAGAGAGTTTACAGCTATTATCTGAGGGAAGAAGAGCTAAAATACCCAAGGATTTGTTATTAAGAAATTGGAGTAATTTTGGACTGAACTTTAGAAACCGGCTACGTGCACTTATGGAGTTCTGGGAACACCTTTTCTTCCTTTCTTTTGTGCAAAAATATAAGCTCTGTGAATGTAGTAGTTTTATCTGTTGTTGTCTCTGCTATATCCTCCTTTCTGGGGAAAGTTACCTGGCACTCAGTAGGAGCTCAACAAGGTTTGTTATCTGAATGACTCATTATCACAAATGTCAATTGAGCACTTATCATCTGTTTGGTGCTTACCTGTGCAACATTTTCCCATTCTCCCTGACAAGGGCTGGGTGGAAGAGAAGTAGGAAATCTCAAATGTGTGCAGTACCTGCTCAATGCCTGAGAATTTCTGCTTGCTCTCTCCACAGTAAGCAGAGATAGAATAAAATACCTTCTACCCACACATCCTCTGTGTCTGTGGGGCCAAAGCCCCTTGCATGGTAGAATCTCATAAGCAAAGTTGCTGAAACTTGCTTTAGAGAACGTAGCCAGATAAAATTACTGATGGTGCAGATTTAGCCTACACATTGCTTCTGATGCTGTGCACATTCCTAAAACCCTGAGATGGGAAATACGAGCTTCAATGACTCGGGACCAGAAGTTGATGGGCCTTAGAAATAATGCTGGGCTGGATCACAGAGCCAAAATGATTGGAAATTGCACCACAAAGTAAATAATCTGTACAGACCTGAAGGCTCTGGAGGACTTCAGAGGTTATGGTTGCAGATATCTTCCAAATAAGAAACTCATCTCTGACATTGATGATCTGGAAAATAGGAAGAGTGGTCAAAATTGAAAATAAGCTGGTGTCCTGAACATGAAGAGGTTTCTTTCTTTCTTTCTTTCTTTCTTTCTTTCTTTCTTTCTTTCTTTCTTTTTTTACCTGCCAGACTCCTGCGATATCCTTGGGTAAGTCTGCTTTTGAACAAAAACATCTCCCCAAACAAAAGAAGCTATAAGGAAAATGTTACCCTTCTTGGGTACTATGTCAATTATTGTACTGTTAGTACAATACTAACTAAGCTGCAAAAAAAAAAGAAAGAAAAAAGAAAAAATCAGACTGCAAACGTCACAACTACATTGTCCAAATATCCCCCACAGCCTGTTGGCATTAACCAAACTCTGAATTTTACTTGCTGTTGTTGTTGTTGTTAGGTGCTGTTGTGTCCAACTCATAGCAGCCCTTATAGGGTTTTCAATGGCTGATTGTTTTCAGGATTGCCTAGGGAGTGGATTGCCATGTCCTTCTCCCATGAATTTTACTTAGAAATAGGAAAAAAGTAATGGAATGAGTCTCCTTTTGGAGGCTCCTCTGTTATTCCAGATTTGATTCTTCTCTAGCACCTTTTACATGAACATCTTGCAAATGCTAATTAATTAATTCTCACAACAGAACTGTGAATTAGTAATGTAACCCTTGAAATCTCGGGTTGAATGAGCTGGAGAATCAAGTAAAAATATATCTCATTACCTGAGAGAGAAACTTTTCTACAATTACCTAAGAAAGTGTTTGGGAGAAAATGAAAAGCCAAAAAAGAAATCCAGGAAATCCTTAAGTTTGTATGGTCAAATTGGAAGAAAATGTTGATAATGCTCTTGTCATTGTGTGTCAGGAGAACAAGCTTGGGATATTATCTTTAAAGAAAAATAGAGGTCTCTTTCTGTTCTTGATGAACTCACTGGTGATATTCTTTTTTATATAAGATTTGTTTCTTTGAATCATTTATTTATATGCTTTTGACAAAAAAGAAAAAAAAGTCTCACAATTCAATATATTCTGTTGTATAGCCACATATGATGCCAGAGGGTTAAAATCTGCACTTAACTTCTTGGAGAAGGAAAAATTACATTCACTGGGCTGGATTCCAGTGAGGATTTTTCCACTTTCTGTGGCCATGTGTGCTTTGTCCATCTATAGGATTTTAGGACCAAGTAAGTAAACATGGTTTGGGATAATTCATGTGGAGCATGTTTGGTAAATGACTGATATTTACTCTAGATTGGAGAGATATCTAAGGAAGACAATGGCCCCCTGCTGCTAGGGAGGGATAGACAGGAAGAAAACCTTCTACTGTCAGACCCTTCCCTGACCTGAGGTCTAAGGCCCTGGTAGGGTCTACAAGTAAGGTTGCTAAATGTTGCCTAGGATGTTTAATGTCAAAGCCAGAATATAGTTTTCTCATTCATTCATTCATTCATTCTTTTTAACTGATACATAAAAACATAAAATTGTACATATTTATGAGATACCATGTGATGTTTCAATATATGTATTGTATAATGTTTAAATCAAGTTAAATGTAGCTATGTCCTAAACATTCATCATTTCTTTATGGTGTATACATTCAAAATCCTTTCCTTTAGCTTTATGAAATATACAGTAGCAAAGTATGATTTTCTCCTTTACTGTGGTAGCACTACCCTCATTCCTTGGGCGTCCTCAGGTTCTTGATTGGGCAGAGTTTATGTTTAACACTCATCATGTGAAGTGGTAGCATTTGGAAAACTAGCAAAATGTTCTCACTGAGTCTGAGGAATAACTTTTTAGCATGCATCCCTGAACATTAGTGTTCAAGAGTTACTATCATGTTCATTAAGGGGAAAAACCTGGTAATTTTCCCCCTTTGTCTGCCCTCCACCCTATATTTCTATTTGAGTTCCAATCTTGAGATGCTGCAAAATTTCTAGATTAATCTTTGCTCATATTTGAGGAGGAAAGCCAAGTAGATTAAGCATCTGGCTTTTGCATGTGGATACCCAATTTCTGAACACCGATTATTAGAAAGACTCTCCTTTCTCCACTGCACTATTCACAATTGGAATCAACCTAAGTGTCCATCAACTGATGAATGAATAAAGAAAATGTGGTATGCATATACCTTGAAGTATTAATCAGCTATAAAAATGAATGAAATCTTGTCATTTGTAATAATCTGCATGGAAATGGAGATCCCTATGTTAAGTGAAATAAGTCAGGCACAGAAAGACAAATACCACATGATCTCACTGCTGTGTGAAATCTCATATTGTTGATCTCATAGAAGTCAATAGCAGAAAGGTAGTTACCAAAGGCTGGGGAGAGTAGCAGGGAGGAAAAAATGGGGCAAGGCTGATCAATAGGTACTAGGTTACAGTTTGATAGGAGTAAGAAAGTCTGGTGTGCAATCGCACAGTAGGATGACTATAGATACAATTATATAATGTGCATTTCAGAAAGCTAGAAGAAAGGATATTGAATGTTTTCACCATGAAGAAATGATAAGATGATTTAGGCAATAGATATATTTGAGCAAATTTAAACATTACATAATGTACACGTGTCAGAACATCACATGGTATCACATTAATATGTACAATTTTTACATTTTATGTGTTAGTTAAAAAGCTAAAAGAAAGTAAAAGAAAGAATCCATTCTTGAGTAGTTCATCAGTTTCCTCCTTCCATTCTCAGAGATTCTTCCAAAGGCTTTCATTCCAGCTTTCTCTGCACTTTGGATCTCGAATCCTACCTACTTCATTTGGGATCCCAATGAAATCAGTCAGAAGAATTTAAATTGTCCCAAATAATTACTGTTGTTGTTGTTAGGTACAGTTCAGTCTGTGTCTGACTTATAGATACCCTATGTACAACAGGCAAAATACAATTATCTGTGCTTCTCTGCTATTCATAGGGTTTTCAATGGCTGATTGTTTTTTGGGAGTGGGTTGATGGGTCCTTTTCCCAAGCCTATAGCACCTGGTGTTCCCAGGCAGTCTCCCATTCAAGTATTAACCAGGACCAACCCTGCTCAGCTTCTGAGATCAGACAGGATTGGACACCACAGTGGTATAGCTTCAGACACAGATAATTACTAGAGAATCCTAAAATCTTGATTCTAGATCATTCTGTGAGGATTTTCATGACCAAAATTTTGTAATCACTTACCACATCTGTGCTTTTGTTAAGAACTCTGAAGACTACCTTGTCAGCAACATACAGTTTAAATTGTTCTACCAGTGCTTACATATTTCAACTCTAGACTCAAGAGATTAAGGAGCTTAATATATGATCAAACAACAAATATTTTAATTTAAATTCACTAATGTGAGTGGATAAGGTCCTTATATTTAGACTAATTACTACTAATGTCTTCAGTACCTTTGGGTAACATGTTAGACTTTATTCACCAAAATCTTCTAGTAACAGTTTTAAACCCATTACTTTGACCATTGTTTTAAGCAATTTTGAGGTGTAAAACAAAGACAGTTGTCTCAGTTAAATTTATTTTGCATTCATTTATGTTTTATCTTGTTTGTTCTTTCCCACAAACTATTTTATATTCATTCTGACACATACAATTAATTCCATTGTCCAAATCCCTTTGAGTAAGATCAGCTAAATTGCATTCTTCTACTATATAAAAGTGATTGTCACTGGCACAAGAATATCTTGTTTTACTCTGAAACAACATAGGTAGCAAATATGTCTTTCCCTGAGTCAGTGGATGTGCTTAAAATACCCATGCTGAGGCTGCCTGTGGGTGTGACATGCTTTCGAAGGTGTAGAAGTCAGCTCTGCCAAAGCCAATAAAACAAAAATTGTCCCCAAAGACCTAATCAGCTCAGTTATTCTCTGCTAACTCCAGGGGGTGAAACTGAACACACTCTGAACCATGGAAGCAAGAAAGCACTTCCTCAGCCCTTCCAGCAGGGAGCCCAGGCATCCTGCGTTCAAAACCCACAAAGGAAGGAGCAGGTGGGAGACCAGCATATGTTTCACTCTCATTAAACTTGTGCTTGGAAAATAAAGGACTTCAGACCTTCCCACAGCAAAAGGAACCACACAATCAAAAGTTCAGACTTTTTTCAGGGGTGTGTGTGGGCAGTACTAGGAGTCTGAACCCAAGGCCTCACACATATTTTGCAAGTATTCTACACTGAGGCTAGGAGTGCAGACTCCTAGCCTCTTAGTTTTTACTTTTTTCACTTGTTACAGGGTGTCACTAAGTTGTACAAGCTGCCTCTGGCCTTGAACTTGTGATCCTCCTGCCTCAGTATCCTGGATCACTGGGATCACAGGCATGCGCTACTCTACTGGGCCAAGAGTACAGACTTCAAAAGAATTGTTCATATCGAATTGTAGTTGACACATCCTATCTTGTATCACAAAGCGTTAATGTATTTGTCCCTTATTTTCCTATCTGTAAAGCGAGGATAAACACAGGACCAGTCAAGTGAATTAAGATGAGTAAAGCACATAGAATAAGGCCAAGAATGGAGAATGCATTATTCAAATCTTCTTGAAAAGTATAAAGCGACATAGACATATGATACTAATATCTCTCCAGATGGTTTGAAATTTTTCCCAATGGGTAAAAATTCAGATTATATTATGCTTATTGAGTATGTTCTTTCCACATCTCATTTATTCAGTTTTGTAGCTCTGTTTGGTATCTTTTAATACCTTTTGCGTGATTCCTAATTCAGATAAAATTTAACAGAGACACATACTAATAAGATTTTCTCAAGTTATGGAGCTTTACAGAATACTTAGTTATTTTTTTGCTTGCTCTCCTTTTGACATCTGATAGAAGACTTCATTGTAGTCACCAACTGGAAATATACTTGATTGTATTCTGTTGGGTTGATGTGAAGCATAATGTACAAACATGTACAAACATCAAGGAGAATGTTCCCATTTCCCATTAATGTCCCCAATAACCTTCCAAAATTACCTTGGTGACTTACATATTATTATTACTTTTTAAATGTCTGGTTCTGAGTCTCTCAATTATGCAATTCATCATGTAGCTTCACACATATAGTAACACAGAATAAAAGAAAATTCAAGTTTACTTTAAACACAAGAGTAGTTTCTGACTGGTTTCCTCCTGCAGTTGGATTTCATTCTACTTCCCAAATGAAATTCTGCAATGCTTTGCATTAATCTGTAGGGTTACCATAGCCTGCAGCTGTAGCCCTGTAGCATCCAATCCTGTCAGATCTCAGAAGCTAAGCAGGGTTGGGCCTGGCTAGTACTTGGATGGGAGACTGCCTGGTAACACTAGATACTGTAGGCTTAGGAGACGCACCTGGCAACCCACTCCCAAAAATCAATCCGCCATTGAAAATCCTATGAACGGCAGAGAAGCACTGACAATAGTTTCCCCTGTTGTATATGGGGTTGCTATGAGTTGGATGGCACCTCGATGGCACCTAAAAATGACAACATCAAAAGGGTTACCATAAATGTTAATGGTACTAGTGATATTTTCATAAAGCTACATATCCTAGCAGGTAAGTTTTTGTTTTACCACAGCATCTTCTGCAATTTAGATCCAAGGGAGTGATGGTCACTAAACTCCTAAATCTGAAATGGGCCATAGTTGACAGGGCAGTAATAATTGTGGCCATTGGGTGTTGAAAAAGGTTATAAACAGAATCCACAGTCAAAAGTGTTTGAAGGAAAGAAAAAAGAATCATACATATTTGTAGTACAAATATAACATAGATTGATTTTACAAATGACATTTGGTACATGATCAATTATGGAAAAAACAAACAGAACAAAGAATTTCTCCTATGATCAGTACTATGTGAAGTGTTTTCATGCCTTTTTCTAATTAATGAGATGGCAGGTAAACACCTTTACCCCCACTTAAATAATCGGAAAATATTGACCATTTATTTTATTGTATTTTAAATGAGTTTATTGAAAAACAATTCAAAAAGTGTCTATTGAAATGCTTAATACATGTTATGGTTTGAGTATAAAATGATCCCTGAAACTCATGGTTGAATGCTTGGTCCCCAGCTGGTGGGAAACTGTGGAACTCTGGGAAGTGGGCTCTAGCTGGTAGAAGTAGGTACTGGAGGTCGGCCTTTGGCAGCTTTTACGTGGGCCCCTGTTCTGGTTCACTTTCTGCTTCCTATCGCCATGATATGAAGTCCTCCACCACAGGCCCTGCCACTGTGTCTCCCCACCACTATGGGCTGAAATCCTCTGAACCACGAGACAGATAAGCCTATTCTTCTTCCTTAAGTTGTTCCATCAGGTATTTGGTAAGAGTGATATACAACTAACACTTTTTTGTGCTGGGTTCTCTACTACCAAATTCTGAATTATTTTATCTTTTTTATATTACGTATAGAGAAAAATAACGGATCAATTTGTTAAATCATGTTGATAGCAATATCATAATAAGAGTACAAGTTATTACTGAGTTCTCATCATGTATTAGAGGTAAGTTGTTTACTCATTAACAAATTTGATTCTCAGATCAACCATATAATGAGTTATTACTCATTCACAACTTATAGATGTGAAACTGAAGCTTAGAGGTGTTAGGTAACTTAAAGATTAGATGGCTCCAAAGACTTTTAATTTGAAATATTTTTGTTATGTCTGTCTTTATCTATCTATCTATCTACCTATCTACCATCTGTCTATCTATCTATCTAGCATCTATATTACTCTTTCATTTACCTATTTATATACAGAGTAAATATCTCTTAAATTAAGTGCTTAGGACAGAGGGTTTCAGATTTCATAACTTTTTGGATTTGGGGGTATTTATATATTATATAATAAGATATCATAGAGATGGGACTTAAGTTTTAAGACAAAATTCATTTATGTTTGATACATACTTTATACACATAACCTGAAAACAATTTTATACAGTATTTTTTAATATACCAGTTTTGACAGCAACCTGTTACATGAGGTCAGATGTGGAATTTTCCATTGGTGGTGTCATGTCAGTGCTCAGAAATTTTGAATTTTGGAGCATTTTGGAATTTCAAATTATGGACTCTCAATTTGTGTGTGTGTGTATGTATGTGTATACATGTGTGTATATACATAAACACACATATACATATGATTAAAAATTAAACTCACACCCTTTTCATTTTTTCCTTTAATGAAAATTCAATTACAGTATACTGTAGCAGAGTACATTTTACCTATACCTATGCTTTATAAGATACACCTGAGAAGAATTAAAGAAAAAAAAGAAAAAAAGAAAGGAAGAAAAGGATTCTTGGTACAAAAAGATCATTCATTCATCGTGATCCATTTTTCAAGTGGGATTTAACTGATCATGTAGTCAGCCAAGCTCAACAGGTATGGGAACTTGAAACCCCAAATCATATTTTTTCTCTCCTTCAAATTTTGATAAATCTACATGAAATTTGATAGAAATCATCATACTAGGAATCATACTAGAATTACTTTAGATAGCTTGGAACCAAGACCAAATACTTGTTTTATACTTTCCCTCCTTGAGTAGAATTTATCCACCTAGTCACAGAGTTGCAGGGCTACAAAAAGCGTGGTTAAAGAACTGGAGAGTTGCTGATAATGAAGCTCTGTCTCTGCCAAGAGGCTTGTTGACTGACTGCAAATTTTCCAGAGTCAAACAGTAAGGGTTCAAATACTGTCTCTTCTAATTCCTACTATGAGTAAGCCCATACCTCCAATGCCCATTTCTTCATCTGCTCAGAGTGGGCTGGGATTTAGCTTAATTAGTAGAGTGCTTGCTCTGCAGTCACTCTCTGAGGCCCTGGGTTCCATCGCCAGCACTGTAAAATGGGAGAAGGGCCTGGTAATCCACTCCTGAAGCATTCACAGAACAATGAAAACCATAGAAGGGTCTCTATGAGTCAGACTCAACTCAATGGCACTTAACAACAACAGCTGCTCAGAGTTGCTATTACTCTGACAATTGGTCATAAGTTGCATATAGGATATTTGATCTTGATCAACATTCAAACATATGTGCTCCTATTAATAAAAAAATTGTCTTGGAAGCCTAAGACTCCTGCTGAATCAACTTCAACTAACATATTTTGAATCCTGACTTTGTGAAAGCCTTGAAATTATTTTATTTAATCTTTCTCATATCCCATGTGTTAGATTTTGTTATCTATAATCTCAATAAATGAGTTAGAAGCTCAGAGCAACCAAATTCCTCATTCAGTCTATCTGGTTGCTGAGCAGAGCTGGGATTCAAACTCATATCATCTAACTTGGTCTAGTTTGAAATACTGAATCCCATTCACTCATTATACTTCAACTTCTTACTTCCCAAATTGGTCTTGTAGAAAGAGTACAACATATTATTAATAAGCACTTATAAAAATCCTTATGACTTAGGAACATATCTCCTGAATAAGAAGCACAGTCTCAAAATACTTTTTTCAGTTAGAATATGTCTATTATCCTGTCTCAACTATTTAATTTCTTCCAGGGATACAAAGAAAATTAAGATCATTTTTATCCTGGAGGGACTTTCAGTGTAGTAGGTAAAGCAGACAATAATAAACATTCTAACCTTGCTACAGAGTCCATCATAAATAACACATTCCTTGCCAAGATTTTCCTATTTCTGTAAGATGTATAAATTCAAGAGAAATCTTAAACCTCCTAAGATTTTATTTATATACAGGTCTCTGAGTAATCTCTCTCTCATAGAATATAACCCTCTAAAACACTCATTGAATTGAATTCAATGTGAAAAATTTCTTTTACAAGTCATTTTAGAACAAGAAAACAACTAAAAAAAAAAAATCCCCAGTAAATCAGCTAAGATCTGGGCTAATACAGTTAAAATTAACTTATCAAACTAGGAAGGAAGTGATTACTACAAATAAAATGATTCATCTGAGATACAATATTCAACAAATGAAAATTATTATAGTTTGGGGAATTAACTATGGCTTTTTTTCTTTTACAGTCTTAGTCTGAAGCCATCTCTATTTTGTATTTTGTGCAGGAAGTGCATTTATCATAAAACTGTTGATAGGTTTAACAATGGGGAAGGGGATGGTGATCTCAGTTACTCCCATTGGGAATGCGATTGCTTCATGAAAGCTGAAGTGAAAGTGCACGATTGCAAGAGGAGCCAAACAGCTCTCTCAAAAGCATTGTTCCCAGGTTCTATGAGGTACAGAGGCTTTGATAAAACCAGAGACAAGCTGTAACCTTCACACTGAAAGAGGAGTTCAGGTAGAAGCAGCAGCTCTTGAGATCATGCATGAACTTTGAGATGAGAAATTTCATTTATATTCTCATGATTCATGCTTCCTCAGGGGTGATTTTGTATGTCATACATGTAAACTATATATGTATATTATATATACAAATATAATTATTTTCATCATAGCTATCAGTTGGATGAAGTAGTTTTGTAATAGATCATCATGTGCACTGCCTTAATATTAGAGAATTATAAGACATATTTCAAAAATTTATTTTAAAATGATGGACGGGAGTTTTTCCTTCAATTGAATGAATAATTATTTCTCAAGTATCTTTGTAGCCATGGTGACTAAGCCTCTGTACATAAGCATTACTACATGGATGTTTATATTGATTAAATTGATTAATTAGTTTTTAAACAAAATTGTCTCACAACTGGTTTAAAGAGTACATACTCTTTAAGAGTACAATAACAAAATAAAACCTGGCATTAAAAATATTTTTATCACAATAAAAATAAAAAATAAAATTTTCCATTTTAATCATTTTCAAGTATATCATTCAGTGGAATTAATTAAATACACAAGGATGTGCATTTCATTGCCACTATATCAAAACTTTTTCATCAAACCAAAGATTGGGATGTTGTTGTTGTTGTTGTTGTTGTTAGGTGCTGTCGAGTCGGTATCCAACTCATAGCGACCCTCATAGGGTTTTCAATGGCTGACTGTTTCAGGATTGCCTTGGGAGTGGATTGCCAGGTCCTTCTCTCATTTTTGTGGTGCTGGGAATTGAACTTGGGACCTCAGAGACTGCAGTGCAGCACTCTACCAACTGAGCTAAATCCCAGCCCCAAAGATTGGGTACCCATTAAGAAATAATTCCCCATTCCTTCCTTCTTCTAGACCCTGGTTACCACTAATCTACTTTCTATGGCTATGATTTCACCTAGTCCAGACACTTAATGTAAGTAGAATCAAGTAATATTTTCCCTTTGTTTCTAGCTCATTTCACTTGGATTATCTATGTCACGGTAGGTATCAGCAATTTATTCTGAAATTTTATCACTTTCTTATTATAAAGCATCTCATTATATAATTTTATTTGCCTGTGAAAACCATAAGGGATAAACATAATGAACCCATTTCAAGGATTGAGGAAGTGAGAATCAGAGAGATGAAATGGGCAAACAGATTACATTAATTACTATGAGGTTTGGAGACATTAGCTTGGATTCTTAGGCTCCAAAACAAGTGCTTCTTCTACTCTGTTATCCTCATCTTCTATTCTTAGATACTCTATGTATTTATTTCCTCCTTGTCACTTTCTCTTTGTATACTTACACTTTGTATATTTGTTTCCTCCTTGATAATTGATATTTCGTCTACTGTTACGATGTGCAACTACCAAGTGACTGGTGGTGATAATCTCAACATGTCACTCTTTGTTTTTAAAGCAATGCATATTGGAGAAAGAGTCCAGTGCACTACATTTTGTTCATTTATCTTTAGAAAATTTGATACAGATTGTCTGCACAAATACTTTGAAGTAAAGTATCATCTCAACTGGTACCAGAATGTAACTTTTAAAGCATATTTTAAAAGGACATTTACAGACATTTAACATAGCTTTACAGTACTATACCATTTAAGTCCAGCAGGATTCTAAATCTGAAGGAGGAAATACACAAATATAATTCTATCATAATATACAGAAAAGTAAATGCAATATGTACTCATTCATAGGACTGAACCATTTGCTCTGAACTTCTCAGTGAGAGGTAAACCTACTTGTTTTGGGAAATCCCACATGACATGTCTGAAAAATAACATATATAATAATATAATTCTTATAATTCAGAATTGTGCCAAACATAAAAAGTAAAAGAAGTCATTATGAAGTAAATATGAATTACATGGTCAGTGGAATGGATTTAAAAATGTAACTGATGAACATATTTTCCCAATGAAAAATAAGAGAATAAGGTTGCATTTCTACCTCATTGTCTGTTCCCTACTGGTTTATTTCACTTAGCATAAGGCCCCCTATATTAACACACCCATCACCATATCCAATTGTTTCTAATTTCTTAAAAACAAGTAGGCATGAACCGTGGTTGTGAATCTGTTGAGTGGGGCTGTGGTGGAGTGGGTGGGCGTCACAGGTAGTAACTAACTGCATCATGGGTATATAAGCAAAGGAAAAGAAAAGTGATAAATTCCAATTTTTATATATTCTATTTGTTTAGATAGTTAAAGAGACAGCAGAGGCTCTAAGCTTCTCTAAAAAAAAAAAAAAAAAAAAAAGCCTGTGAGGCATATTAAATTCCTTAAAGAATTTAAAAAGATGAGATCTCTTGGCTGAACACTGTGGTCCATGCCTATAAACCTAGCTACTTGGGAGGCTGAGGCAGGAGGATTATGAGGCTGCCTAGTGCAATTTAGAGAGACCCTGTGTCAAAAAAAAAAAAAAAAAAAATTGGGCTGGCGGTACAGCTCAGTGGTAGAGTCCTTGCCTAGCATCTGTGAGACCCTGGGGTTAAACCTCCAGGCCAAAAACAACAACAATGACAACAACAACAAAAAGTAAAACAGAATTAGATAAGATCTCTTTATGATAAGCATAGAGAAATCTATGAGGGAAAACATTGAACTGAAGACCTAAGCCAAGAAGAAAAGGTATATAAGAAGATAATGAAAATCTCCAAGTAAACTTTAAAAGGAATATCCACTTCCAGATTGATGCAGTGAAGAGCAGAACTGACACTGTAGAAAAACAGTCAATGATGAAGAGACTTGACTCTAGACTTAAGCATTTCTCCAAAGTTCTGAGGAGAGAATAAAGTGTCAAAAACAACATAAATGTGGCAGGCAAAATGCAGATGAAGATTCACCTTACAGGTTAAATATCTTTGGGGAAAAAAAGCAGAACAATCAAAATAGTAACAACAAAAACATCATAAGTGAATAAAACTTCCAGGAATAGAATAATTCTTAACCATAGAATTTGACAAAGCTCACTTTATTTTGGGTGAAATCAGAGAAAAGGAACCATATCAAGATAAAACTGATGGAACCTTTTAAAAAATATCTTGATAAAAGAAAATTGTTAGTCAGGTGAAGGGGCTGGAGCTTACCTCAGTTGTTAGATTGCTGCTTTGCACTCACTGATGCCCTGGGTTCAACCCTCAGAACAACAATAATGGGAGAAGGACACGGCGATCCACTCCTGAAGCAATCCCCAAACAACCAGCCATCGAAAACTCTATGAATAGCAGAGAAGTACGAGGAGTGTTTTGTTCTAGTGGACCTGATTTGATGGCACCTAATAACAACAATCACTGCCAGATGTGGTGCTGCATGCCTGTAATCCCAGTGACTTGGGAGGTAGTGGCAGGAGGATCACAAGTTAGAGGCCAGAGACAGCCTGCATAATTTGGCAAGACCCCGTCTCAATTTAAAAAATAAAAAAGGGATTGAGGGTGCAGCTCAGTAGCAGAGCTCTTGCAAAGTATGCACAAAGTCCTGGGTTCAGCCTCCAAGTACAACCAAAGAAGGAAGGAAGAAAGGAAAGAAGGAAGGAAGGAAGTTGCTGTGATAAGTAGAATAATATATATTGGAAGGAAAACATTCAGGCTGATTTTAGACATTTTATCTATAATACTAACAGCTATGAAAACCTAAGGCAATGACTACATACATTTCAAAGAAAACATTTGCACTTTAGAATTAAAAACACAAAATGAATATTTTATTGGTAGTGCAAATAGAACTTTTTCAGTTATATGAAGCTGAGAAAATATCCATATATGTAGGTGTTGTGTTATTATTAGGTGCCCTCACATTGAGTCTGACTCATAGTTACCCTATGTACAACAGAAAGAAAACACTGTCCTATACTGTGCCATGCCCAGCACTATGTCACTGCTTCTCTGCTATTAATAGAGGTTTGATAGTTGACTTTTGGGGATTGTTTTGGGAGTGAGCTGTCAGATCTTGCTCCCATTTTTGCGGTGCTGGGGATAGAACTCAGGGCCTTAAAGAGTACAGAGCAGCATTCTACCAACTGAGCTAAACTCTAGTCACATTACTTAGGTAGTCTAACTGAAAATGTTACTTGATATTGTAATTTAAATGATTGAAAAAGAACTAAAATTTAAAAGTAAAGGGGAGAAGTTGAGCCAAGTGGGGTGGTACACACCTGTACTTCCAGTGACTTGGGAGACTGAAGCAAGAGGATTGTAAGTCCAAGGCCACAGGCAGCCTGCACAATTTAGGGAGACCCTCTCTCAAAATAAAAAATGAAAAGGGACTGGGGTACAGCCCAGTAGTAGAGCACATGCCTACTATGAAGGAGGCATAGGTTGAAGCCCCCAGCTCTGAAATAAGTCAACAAACAAACAAACAAACAAATAAATATCAGAAAAGGGAAAGTTGAGCAGGGCATGGTGGTCCATACCTATAACCTCAGCACTCAGGGGGCTGAGGTAGGAAGATTGTAAGTTCCAGGCCAGTCTACATAGCAAGACTTTGTCTCAAAAAAACAAAAACAAAAACAAAAACAAAAAGTGAAAGAAAGAAAGAAAGAAAGAAAGAGAGAAAGAGAGAAAGAGAGAGGGAGAGAAAGAAAGAAAGAGAGGGGGGAGGGAGGAAGGAAGGGAAAGAAAGAAAGAAAGGGAAAGAAAGAAAGGAAAAAAGAAAGAAAGAAAGAAAGGAAGAAAGAAAGTGAGCGAGCAAAGGGAGAAGTCCAGGAATAAAGAAATTAGTGAGCATTAAATTAACTAAAATGTATATTTCGGAATAATTTTTGTATACTTAGCTCCATAAGCAAAAACATAATTATTATTAAAAAGAATAGTCCTAATGCAATATAAATAATAATAAACTTGGCTCTAAAATTCTAGGTCTACAAGAAAGTTGAGAGACAGTGTAGGGCACTGGGACTGACAATGGAACTGTGGTGAGGAGTTACTCAGAGACCCTGCTGATGTCTTTTTTTCTCTTTCAGGAAATAATAAAGAATGTTTCTAAAAACTGTAAAAGCTATTAGAAGTGATGATTAAAAAAGAAAATATATATGTATCTTCTAATTCACCAGAAAATATTAGACCAAATACAAAATGATCACAATTTGTAGTAAGAAATAAGTTCATAGGGAGAAAAAAGGTGTTGTATAGTAGTAGTGCTGGTCTCTGGGTGGTGAGTCTGTTGTAAATTCAGAATTTTCTAAATTTTAGAGCATCCACTATACTTGTGATCAGAAAAATCAGTAACTATTACTTAAAGTATCTTTAAAAGGGAACTTCAGAGAGAAAGCAAGAGCAGTTTAGGCAGAAGGTATGAAGTAGGAAATCTTGACCTGTTCAGGGACCTGCCCCAATGCTGTCCCATCTGGAGTGGAGGAAGCTGGGAAAGGCTGGCTCCAGCAGAGGACAGGGGGTTGCAACCGCGTCTTGTAAGACTTGGCACAGGCTACATTGAAGATGTGGGGTTTGATGCTTAAAAAGATGGTGAAGGTTGTGGAAGGGAGGAAGGAGAGGGGAAACAATATAGAGGAATAAAGAAGGAGAAGATCATCTCAAATTATATGATGCAACTATATGAATACCTGGAAAAAAATTGTTGTTGTTAGGTAACGTTGAGTCAGGTCCTACTCATAGCAACCCTATGTGTAGCATAATGAAACACTCCCCAATTCTGTGTCAGGCACATGATAGTATTTATGTTTAAGCACATTGTTGCAGCCACTGTGTCAATCCATTTAGTAGAGGGTTTTCCTTATTTTTGTTGACCTGCCACACTCGCAAATATGATGTCCTTCTCCAAGGTTTGGTCCCTCCTGACTACAGGTCCAAAATATATAAGACATAATCTAGCCATCCTTGCTTGCAAGGAGCACTCTGGTAGCAGTTCTTCTGGGACAGATCTGTTGGTTCTTTTGGCAGTTCATGGTATATTTAACATTTGTCTCCAACACCAGAATTCAAAAGCATCAATTTTTCTCCTGTCTCCGTTATTCAATGTCCAGCTTTCATAACTGTATGAGGCAACTAAAAATGCCATGGCATGAGTCAAATGTATCTTTGTTTTCGATATGACATCTTTACTTTTCAGTACCTGAAAGAGATCTTTTGCCACAGCTTTTCTAAAAGCAATGTGTCTTTCAATTTCTTGATTGCTACTTCCAATGGTGTTGATTGTAGAACCAAGTAAAGCAAAATCGTGGACAACCTCAATGTTTTCTCCATTTATTGTGAAGTTACACACTGACCCCGTTGTAAAAATTTTTGTTTTGTTGATATTGAGGCACAATCCATACTGAAGGCTATGGATGTTCTCTGATCATCATCAGTAAATGTTTCAGATCTTGTTCACTTTCAGCAAGGAGAGTTGTGTCATCTGCATAATGCAGATTGTTAATGAGTCTTCTTCCAATTTTGATGGGAAAAATAGGAGAATATAACCCATAATTTCATATGCGTTTTACTACATATTAATCAAGGGTTCCATAAAGTACATAAATTGATGAAATTACAACCAAAAGTGATAGAATAGATGGAAATAGCAGAAGCCCTATTACTCTGAGGCTGGGATTTAGCTCAGTTGGTAGAGCACTGTGCTGCAGTCTCTGAGGTCCCGAGTTCAATTCCCAGCACCACAAAAATGGGAGACGGACCTGGCAATCCACTCCCAAGGCAATCTCAAAACAGTCAGCCATTGAAAACCCTATGAGGGTCACTATGAGTCGGATACCGACTCGACGGCACCTAACAACAACAACTATTACTCTGCACCCCACCAACATTTATCAATTAATGGAAGAAAAGAAAGAAAAATATTATTTTTTTAAAAAAGAAATGCCAATGAAAATGCACAATGAGATTTATATTTTTAAATGATCATTAGGCTGGGCATGGTGGTGCACACGTGTAGTTTCAGCACTAGGGAAGCTTGAGAGACCAACAAAGGCTACATAGTGAGACCCTGTCTCAAAACAAACAAATGAACAACCATCATTATTCAACTTTGCGCTTGATTCATAAACTGCAGATTTGCATTCATCAGAATGCAGGGCATCTCTCTCTCAACCTTACAGATGTGATGTCTTTAAAAAGCAGCTAGTGGAGTGTTATTTACATGATAACTGCTACCTCCAGAAAGCAAATGGGCCTGAATGAATGTGAGTATCTGTATTTGCTCATGCATGTAGGAAAGCATATGGAAGCGCAGATGATATCAAGCATTTAAACAATGACACATTAAAAGTATTTGTAAAATATTAGATAACAAACTTCCTTTTCTATAGAATTTTTATCCTTCCTAACCACAAGTTCCAATGCCATTATTTCCCTTCCCTACTTTCCTCATTTATAAACATGATCACTCGTACCTGAGTTATGTAGACTGCATGTATACAGCTGGATTATATAGGCTAGCTTCTTTATTTCAGCAGTGACAATCTTTTATGTGCATTCTGCAACTTCAGATCTGTAAAGAGTGGGGTGACTTACATAAGCATGAAATAGAGGAAGCAACAGAAAGGCATCACTCTGATATCTTCTAAGCACCTTGTTTTCACTCTGGTATAGTTGGCACCCTGGGTATTATCCGCAGAGGTGGAGAAATTATGAGATCAAGATGGATTACTTTCTATGTTTTATTCTTTTGGGTTTCTTTTTCTCTTTTTCTGTTACCCAAATAGAAAGACAAATCTCACCTTCATGGCTGAATAATAGCAAAGTGCCATCAAGGCCCGTTCCTCACACTCCACGTAGTCACACGGTGTTCCAACACCATCAGCTATCTCTATGTAGATTAACCAAACTTAGCTCCAGAGGAGAAAAGTCTGGGAAGCTTTTCTTTCCAGTTTTCTCATATGTTTTGCTTTAGCTTAATGTGTATGTCTGGATCCTTGGACACTATGGTAATATGCATCAGAGGAACAAATGGAAAGAGACATAGAAAAGAACTGAAAAATTAAAACTTGGGAAGACTAGGAATGGCGCTTGTATCGGAGCAGCACTTTTTTTTCTTTTAGAACTCAGTGAGGGGGAAATTGGAAAAGGGACTTTGTGTCAGACAAGTAAGTGAATAATTTTTCTAACAGTGTTATTTTGCTGACACTAGACCATTGGAGCTCATTAGCATGCTGAGACTATTTAACTAAAAAAAAATAGTGCATTAGCCTTTGCTTTGCTGGATATTCCTTGCATCTCATTTCAGCATGGAATTACACTAATACTATATTGGGTTGTGTGACATGATAGAAGGAGAAGAATCAGAGTTAGAAAGACTAGAATTTGAAGTTTGTCATCATCTTTTATTGCTTATGTTATTCATCCTTCACAAAGTTCAATTTCCTCCTCTCCAAAATGTTCATATTAACTCCTACCTCAAATATTTGTGGCAGATCAAAATGCCAAACTAAAGCTTCTACCATGGTGCCTGGAATGTTGTTGTTGTTGTTAGGTGCCGTTGAGTAGGGTCCCACTCATAGCAGACCTCATAGGGTTTTCAATGGCTGATTGTTTCAGGATTATGTAGAAACTAGTTAATAAGTGTTCACTCCATTTCTCACTGTCCTCATCCTGGTGAATCATTTGGTTTCATTTAGTAAAATGAGTGCCCAAGAAGAAGAATTAAACAGCCAATCTATCTTGTGTCTGTTGTATATTACAAATGTCAGAATCACCATTGGCTGTCATCCTGTCCCCTGCCCTTTCAAGGTCAAGACCAAAGCCAAGGCCAATTTCCATTCTAGAATGTCCAGAGTATGAATCTTTTCATCTCACTCCCACCAATGCAGCCTAGAGGCATCTATATAAAAACACATGAATATAACTGATAACAACTTAGATCAATTAGTTTTGGGGAAAGTACCATTCAAAAGATCAGAAATAAAAGAAAAGCACAATACTATTCAATAACAAAGGCAAATATAAATGCCTGCAGAAGATTAAGCCAAAGGATTCCATCTAACATGGAAGGTAGTGGTTGGACATGTATTTTACCTTCATGATAAACATGAGCCCTAGATGGTATGCATTCCTTGATTTTATGGTTGCAGTGGGAGCAAATAAAATATGAATTTTTCTCATCATTCTAGTTTTGATTGGCATTGCATCCCTGATGATTGGTGATGAATAAACTTACTTCTTCTTTGTTATCAACCTATTGGTGCTTTCACTGGCCACCCTGATGAAGGTGGCTTGGGAGGATTTTATAATGAAGGGTTTGAAAGCCATGACAGTACAATCCTCTCTTTCTCCCTGGCTAGTGCAACAGATAGAAGTCTTTCATTTTATATCAGTTGCTTCTGATTGATATGATTTACCCAATGACATGAAGAATACTTTCTTTTCTGACATTATCACAAATAATTTAAATTACTAAAACTATACAGTTCTTGGGAAAATATGATAAAGAGAAGTTGGAAGTAGCTATTTCCTGACCTCTTGAAAATGCCAGGCTTATTTTCAAGATGCTAAAGTCAATTCCGAATCCGACACTGTATACAAGCAGTTTTCATGGCTCTAGCCTTCATATTTCATGCATCCTTTAAGCATCTCATATCACTGTATTTCCTAATATTTTGTTGAGAAAGCAAACCAGTTTAGATGTTCTGTTTTAACTTTGCACATAAAGCCTAAATCCTCAAGTATCATGTATTCTTCCTAATCAAAATAAAGCTCTAACAGTAATTGGTGGGAACAACACGCAAGCTAATGGAATGTTGGGAAAGTTTGTTCTGTCAGCTTGGGCTGGTGCCGTTAGCCCCAGGGTAGAAGTTGCCTATTTCAGAATGAGAAGGCAAGCAGCCATACAGATTCCTGGTACTGATGTCCAAAACCAAACTGAATGCATAATGACAACAGTTTGTATCTTTGGATAAGCTTAAGCTGCTTTCTAAACATTGGGCAGATTCCCTCGATTGAGAAAGAAGAATCCAACTTGGGAGAATTCCATCAATCAATTGGTCAACCTATATGTGATGAGTGCCTACAATGTGATTTGCATGCTGTTCTCAGGGGTGCTGAGGCTGTTAAAATATATCATGCTCCTACTCAAAGTGATTTACAAACTAGTTGGGAAAATAGAACAAACATCCATGAGAAATTAGAGAGTAATTAAGTGCTAATGTATGGCTACTGACTTTAAGTGTAACCGGAATTCTTAGAAGGCTAGGATTAATGTATGCAGAAAGCATTGGGAAAGGTTTCTTAGAAGAGATTCAAGCTGAGTTTTTAAGAAAAAAATACTAGAGGAAGCAAATCAAATAAACAGTACGCACTGCCATTGGGCCATAATGCCTATGGCAGGGAGGGATTAGTGAAGTTCATGGTAAAATGGAATTAAAACAAAGATGGAAAATTAGGGTGAAGTTGGACATGGAAGCACATGCCTATAATCCCAGCACTCAGAAGATTGACACAGGAAAATCAGTGCAAGTCCAAGGCCAGCCTGGTGTGCTTCGTGAGTTCCAGACTAGAGTGGCTACACAGTGAGACCCAGTCTTAAGAAAACAAATCAATAAAAACAAAAATAAAGAAAAGGAAAGAAAAATCAGGGAAGATTAGACTTTGAATTTGAGGTGGCAAGAAAGAGAAAATTACTGAGTTGAGTGACCATCAACCTTATATATGCTACGTTTGACAACAGCAAAATTCTCACAACTGTATATAGGATGAAGTGAGTTTGATGTTGATTTTTAAAAGACTTCTAAAAAATGTGTGAGGAAACTACTCCCTCTATATAAAGTAAGTGAATTGCTGTGAATGGATAAAGATTTATATATTCCAATTGTTCCATCAAAGCCCCAGTTCCTCTGGTGTCCAAAAACCGTCTGAGGCATTAGTATCAAAAACTTTGAATAGTATGGGTTTTGTTTTGATCCCTAGCTATGCACTTCATGTGTTTGACCTTGGCCAAGTGACATAACTTCTCTAAACAGCAGATCCCTCACTAGTTGTAGTAGGCAGAATTATAAAATGACCCTTAATGATCTCTACTCTATATAATTCTTTCCTGTCCAGTGTGATCAGAACATATGAGTAGGATGAATAGGATAATATATTATATCAAGTATGTTGTGTTACCTGACAAAGGGGATTTTGTAAATGTACTTAAGATTATTGGTCACTTGACTTTGAATAAACTCAAAAAGAAATTTATGAGCCTTACCTAATCACTTGAACTCTAAAATATGAGGCTAGAGGTCACAAACATAGAAAAGAAAGATACTCACCTGTGAGAGAGATTCTCCTGCTGGCTGTTAAGACTTGGCCATCTTCGGGTTCATAGCTTCAAGGACATGAACTGGGTTGAGAACTTTGAGTCTTAGATTGGACCATAGTTCAGGCTGAAGCCTCCATTGCAGCCTTATGAGATACTGAGAGGAGAACTCAGTATACCTTGCTCAGAATTTTGACCTACAGAGTAGATGTCTTAAGCTACAGAGTTTTTTGTAATTCATTACCCAGCAACACTACACTGCTCCATTGGTACAGCTCTTGTTCTGCATGCTCCAAGGCTCTGGGTTCACTCCCCAGCACCACAAAAACAGGAGAAGGACCTGGAAGCCCACATCCAGAAGAATCCCCAAACTGTCAGCCATTGAAAACCATATGAATAGCAGAGATACATTGACATAGAGCCAGGCATGGCACAGTGGTAGGTACTGTTCATTATGTTGTATATACAATTGCTATGAGTCGGACCTGACTTGATGGCACCCAACAACAAAAACAGTACATCAACACATTAGTGAAGATAACTAGTGGAAATACTTCAGTCATCTTGAGAAAATTAAATAAATTATGTGAATACCACATGCAAAATGCTTAACACAGTGCTTGAAATGTAGTAAGTATACAATAAATATTGACTAATTTTTCTTGTTTTTAAATTAATTTATTGTTTTATAATTAATTATAAGATTAGTAGAAATATATTCTAAAGTTAATAGAGTCTCTTAAGGATATGAGTGATGGTCAGTATTTAGATGATGATAACTGCTACTGCCCCCCCCCAAGAGCATCTGCTGGGCAGATTGTTCAATTAATTTGCCTCTTCCTGTTAGCAAAGCATTAATTAATCCATTTGGCATACTCTACTATAGCTAATCATTGTAGTTAGTGAAATCCTGACTGCATTAAAATCCCACATCCACAATCCCACTGTATTTGGCATCATCAGGAATCAATAACTCGAACTAGGTATTAACATAAATTCTTAATATGCACCATTAGCAATCCTACATGTTAGGTGATATCTATAGGGATAATATCCAAGCACTAAGGAGTGAATCTGAAAATATTTGACAATTGGTATAACTCAGGTATTGTACTAAGCCAGTATGTTTATACTGAATAGTTTTTCAGTTTTTAGTTTAAATATCAACTCTGCATGCTCTGTAACTTAGTAGCACTTAGCACTTAGTAGCACTTAGTAACAATGAGTCCCCACTCTGGGTCAGCTACCTGATGGATGGTAGATGCTCAAGGCAGACTCCTGCCATCAAGGACTTCAGTCTGTTAAGAGAGAGAGAAAAAGAAAATAAAGTCTCTGATGACAATATAGTGATGTAAGTAAGCACTATGATAACAATGCATGCTGGAAACTGCAGGCTCAGATAGCAAATGCACAGAAAAGAGGCTCCTTAGCTTAGTCTCATCTGGAATCAGAAAATGAGATGCTTCTCAAAACAAGAATTCAATCTTGACTCTACATAAGTGGAAAAAACTCTGACTTTGTTGGAGGAAAGGGTATTTCATGCAGAGAGGATAGCCTGAGGCAATTTGGCATGAGCTAAACTGGTATATTTGGAAAATTTTTGTATAGAATGGCTGCAGTGGAGATGGTGTTGAGGGTAGACCATAAAGGGAGACATTAAGAAGTTTGTGTTTATCTGATGGCATGGGGCATTTTAAATATAGTTTAGACAAATATCTTTATTTTCCAAAACAAATCTAGCAGTGATGTGGATAGTGCATAATAGTTTAGAGACAGACAAAATTGAAAGCAGGAATACCAGTTAGTGTGACACTGTGGTAACTCAGAAGAACAATGATGGGCTGAATCAGGAACATTCTGGTGGTAATACAAAAAAAGAGGATAATTCGGAGAATTACTTAGAAATGAAGCCAAGTGGAGTAATTGATTAGATATGGGGGTAGGAGGCATGGGAAAATAAGGATGAATTTTGTATTTTAGGTCTGATTGACCTTATAGATAATTATGCTATTCACTGAGGCAGATAATTCAGAAAAAGAAACATATGGAGACAGGCATGCTAACTTTCAAGTGCCTACGGGACAACCAGGTAGAGATGTCCATGAAACAATAAGAAATATTGGTTTGGAATACAAGTGAAATCAAGAGTATGCCTTCAGGAGTGCAACAGACATTTAATTGCCTATCCAGCATCAATTTTTCCCTTTCTCTCTTCATAACAATATTCAGGCTTTATTTCAGGTGGCCACCCTTCCCCATTAAGTTCATGTCTTGGAGGAAGTGGGTAATACCTTAAGCTCTAGGAGTTGGACCTGATACTTCTAAACAATCTGGTACATTTCTTGAAGACTTTCCTGCCACCTACTTCTCTATCCCTTTCCTCCCTGTTTTCTTTCCTTCCTTCCTTTCCCTCTCCTTCCTTCCTTCCTACTTTCCCTTCCCTTTCCTTCCTTCCTTCCTACTTTCCCTTCCCTTTCCTTCCTTCCTTCCTTCTTTCCTTCTCTCTTTCTTTCTCATTCATATATATTCTTGTTTTTTCATTCTTTCTTTCTACTCTTCTATTTATAATTTATGATATCCTAATTGATACAGGCTTTTGTTTAGCCTTGTAAAAATTCTGATATCTTATCCTACTTTCAAATTAACAAGTTAGCTTGCCCCAATTCCATGGGTCATGGATCCTGACAGAAAACATAAAACTCTTGGTTCAAAATGAAACACACTTTATTACTCACAGTAATAGCAGAGGCCAGAGTATCACTATAGGGTGGCTTAAAGGATGCTGGATGGCACCAAGACACTCAGTGAGTTGATTATAGGAATGGAAATCTGAGGTTAGGAAACCTGAACTTTTATAATGAGCAATAAGCATGGCTACCTTTGTTCAGAAGGAGGATATTATATCTTCCAAATCTACAAGTAAATTTTCCTTTTAATATGAAAGAATTGATATCTGCTTCTCAAGGCTATTCTCAAGTAAAATACTAGCTGCAGACAAAAGAAAGCTAGTACCTTACTTCACAAAAGAATATGAATCACCAATGGAGAAAATTCTCCTAACAAGAACTCCTTCAACATTTAGATGAGTATACAGAGCAAGTACAAAGTTTGGGAAGTAAACCCTTGTACTTGTAACTTTTTAGAGAAAGAGGAGGCTGTTGGAGAAACTGAGAAGTGGCAGCCAGAGAGGAAGGAGGAAAACCAGAAACCAAAGGAACGTTTCATGAGGAAGGAATGGTCACCAGTATCAGACACTACAGAGGCCTAATAAGGCATTCTTGCTGTTTTTGGCAACTGGAAAAAGATCTGAGTGTGAGGGTGGAATCCAGATTATTTTGAGTTGAGAAATGAGGAAGTGAAGGCAGTGGGAAGAAATGCTTCTTCCAAGCAGAGTGTCTCAGTGAGAGGCAGGTGCAAGAGTGGGCACATTCCAGAAAGTGTTACAAGGTAGAGGTGAGCTTCTCCTTCAAGGCCCTTTTGTGAAAGAAAACCCAACATCATTCTGTGCACATATGGCTCTAGGTGACTTGTATATGGATGCTCAATCCAGCATTCAATCAAGGGAAGCATAGGGTTCACACTCCTCCCTGCTCAGGCAACAGGACAATATGAGGCTGAATGCAGAGCCATCCTTTATCACTTGGGTAGGGTAGCCATGGTGGGCAGGGTGTGGCCTGTGGAGCCAAGCTGACTTATGTTCAAATACAGATTCAATGAGTTACCACCTGTAGGGTCTTTAGCCTGAACCTAGTTTTCTTCTCCTTTAAAACAGACCTAGTAATAAATAAATTTGAGGCTTGTAAAGATCATGTGAAGTGTCTAGTGGAGGGCCTGCCACATTAACAGTAATTATTTTTAAAAAGTAAGACCCTCCTTTTAAACTACTTTGAGGGCCAGAACTAAGAGCTCAAAAGAATCAGTTTATTAGCTTATGTGGAAGCCACAGTGACAAGTGGGGACTTGAGATTTGACTCATGTACTGCCATCTCACCTAAGCAGTACATGTTGTTGTTGTTAAGTGCCATGGAGTCACTATCCAACTCATAGCGACCCTACATACAACAGGTGAAACACTACTGTCAGTGATTCTCTGCTATTCATAGGGTTTTCAATGGCAGATTGATTTTTGGGAATGAGTTGCTGGGTCCTCCTCCCAAGCCTACAGTATCTGGTGTTCCCCGGCTGTCTCCCATCCAAGTACTAACCAGGCCCGACCCCGCTTAGCTTCCAAGCTCTGACAGGATCGGAAGCCACAGGGCTATGGCTGTAGGCTAAGCAGTACATAGGAAGGAAGAAAATCTCCTAAGCATTGGCTTCATATATATCATTACCATCCCAGGCATCCTGGTGAGCCATCTCTGCAGAGCTTGCCCATCAGTTATTCTAGCTGTAAAGCTCACAATAAAATTATCATTCCATGTCTTAAACTCATTGGACAAACTATGTATTCTTTATTCACCTTAGATGAATCACCCTTCATTCACAGTAGGCAATTGTGTCAATATTGCCAGAAATATCAGAGTTATGCTTGATATGCAGATTTTATGCATTCTTAGAATGCTTTCTTTTCTCTTAGAGGGGCTGATGTGGGGACTGAAAGCCAAATTGACAATTTAGAGGCCCATATAGGCACTGAATTCATTTTTTACTATTTAACATATAAAAGTGATTAAATTGAAATTAAATGCATTGTTATAGAGGCATTTATGACATCTCATTTAAAGAATTGCTGTGAATCCTTTAGAGAACAGGGATTTGCAACCACTAGCTTGTATCATGAAGGCAACCTTCAGTATAGTACTTGCTTTGAAACTAATTAAGCTAAAAAGACAAATAGGTGGCTCTTACATTTTTAATTTACAAAGTTCCAAATATACTTGTTGTTATTGCCCTACCAAAGTATGGTGCAGCAGTCTGCATTTGAAACCTCTTAATCTCATTGCCATTATGAATTTTGTAAATGAATAGGTCTGTGCTGGGGGTAGGAGATATATTACACATTTGTTTTTCTTAGCAACCAGTATGGCACTGGTTGTTTTTGTGATTAAATCATATTTTGGTGTAATTTTTCCCCAAGATGAATTATTAATTTACTTATGTCAGTAATTTTATCCAAATATGATTTAGACATTAAAAAGTTCAATGTTTCACAGTCTTGCCAGCTATAATTTAAAATCCCTTTGTATTTCTACCTTGTAATTCCTGAGAACCATAGAATGAGAATCTGAGTGGTCTGGAGTGGCTGTGAGTTATTTGTGGATGTTCTCTTATTCATCAATCTGGGTGGGACTATTCCTTCTGGCGACTATTTTATTAGAGAGGAGGCATGATTTAGATATTAGCGGCCATGATGTCTTCAATGCCTGGCTGCTTCCTCAGGATGCTCGTGGCCTTGAGCTGGTTCCTCAGTCTTTAAGCTATGAGAGGGAGAAAATGGTTTGATTTCTACCTAAAGGAAGTGCTATGGGGAAGAGCTATGGGCAGGAAGGGTCAAAAAGGATGCAGGGTGAATACTTAACCCAACACTTACATTTTACAGTTGAGTGAAATGACAGTCAGAGGCTGTGAATTTCCCATGTGCACATTTCAGGGAAAAGTAAGATTCACTGATGTCTTTTGTCTTTGGGTCCAATGCAAACATCACATGTGAGATAGCTAAGGTTACATTGAAAATGAACATAACATCTATTCAAAAACAAATGAAACAGTAATTAAATCATCCAGATATTTTTGTCATCTTCCTTGCTCAATCAGGATTTCAAAATTTGTTATTCATTTTGGATGTTGGCTGTCACTTAGAACCAATCTACAGCACAAATAATGAAGTGTTTAATAAACCAATAGCTAGTGCAATTAAATCAGGATGATGGCTTTATTGTGTTTTTAAAAATCCCATTAACATGATTGAATTTTTAAATAATCCTCTTAAAAACTTAGTTCATTTCCTAATTACTGTTTTCTTTTTTTATAAAAATGAAATGTCCTAAGGGTCCCTGGAACATATATTGCAAAGATCTTTCAAAGATGATCGAGAGTGGATGACATAACATGTCCCAGATTCCAGGACAATTCTTTTCCAATGACCAAGGTTGATATAATCTTCCTTAGAAACCCAACACCTCAACATGACTACGTTAATAGACTCATGAGGTCTGCACTATTCGGAAATAACTTATTTTAATGCAGCAAACGGGCAACAAGAAGTTTGAATGACAGTGGAGATATAACTATGCATTATTCAGCGCCAAGATAAACTTATATTCAAATCAGACCGAAGGTCACTGCCCCTTGGTGATAGTCCTCTCAAACTCAGGCAGTATTGGTTCTTTATAATGAAGTCAGCTCTTTGCAGAAGCTATTTGCATGCTGGAGAGGGAAAAGGAGCACATCATCTGTTTTCCTCATAAGCGCGTCGTGCTGGTTTGAGCCTTTGCAATGCGCGTGTGATGATTAATCATGCTGCCTCCAAATATGCATATTCAGAGTTGCTTTTTTTTGGGAATTCCCCTCACTGTAGAGACCATAAAAGATATCTCCCATTTGGGTCCAACATGACAGCCCCTCTCCTGTGCCAGTGGAAATAGATCAGGGGTTTGCTTCCTCTTATGTGACCTCTCGCATTCTGTGATGCTCTTGCTTGGCTGGAAGGAGGAGCCCTGATCAAAATGAACAGCCGGTCCTGCAGCCAGGCGTGCGGACACTGCTAAGCAGAGACGGAGGCCCAGCAGATGCAGTCTTCCTGGCTTGCCCCTCACACAGTTTTCACCCAGATTCCAAACACATCCTAGGCGCACAGTAGTTCCTCCCGCTCTGATTGAGTGCCATGTATTCGTTTGTCACTCTGTGCCCTCCTTTGTAGCAATTTGCGCTAGAATGATGAAGGGGATTGTTGCCGGTGTCTTTTTGACTTTTGCAGTTCCTTAAACTTTAAGACATGGAATTCTTTTTCCTGGAGAGTGCTTATATCGGTAAGTTTTAAAAGAATAAACTACAGGCTACAGAATTTTTGCTATATAGTATAATGTCCTTGGTGAGTTTGAATATTATATCACATGTAAATAGCACCCCTGATAGTTGCAGGAATCCTCTGAAGAAGTTACTATTTAATGACCAGCCTTATGCCTTTTGGAATTGCTTTTTCTCTCCCTATTCCCTCCTACTGGAGCAATTATGTGAATTGTGTGTCCCCTAGAGGTAATATGAGAGGTGAATCACTGCTCCCTCTCCCTCTCTCCCACAGAGATGATGAAGCATTTGCTAACCGTCAACATTATACAGCCCAGAAACTTTGGGTTACTTTCTAAGATGACAACATACGTGGTAATGCTTCCCCTTAATTTTAATATTGGTTGAAAAGATAAGACCAATAGATCAATAAGAGGTTACATTTCTAAAGCATTTGCTTCTATTTGAAAAAGGAATCAGCATCCTGTTTTTTGTTTATAACAAATAGCCCTGGGGAATAGGTTTATTCATTCATTTATCAATAAATACTCACTAACTGAGCTGCAGAGCAAGAAGATGCCTGGGTATAAATAGTCAGCACCCTTATGGTACTTATAATCTAGTAGTGTAGAATGATATTAATATAATTTTACTTAAAAATAACATTACAGGCTGATGGAAATTTGAAAGGAAATTGCATATTATATAGTGAGGAAAATCACATAATCTGGGAAGAGAATATTGAGGAAAGGAGACAACAGAAATCTCAGAGGTAAAAATTTGGATACAATCTTACCATGGACTCCCCTCAGTGACTCATAGCTAGACTTTTCAAACATGAAGAACAAATAGAGAATATGACATTATGATAGAATTTCTTCTTTTTATGGCAGTTTATTTATTTGTTTATGTATTGTGGTACTGAGGGGCTGAACTCAGGGCCTTGCACATACATACTTTGCAAATGCTCTACCACTGAGCTGTACCCTCAGGTCCTTTTTAAATTTTTTTATCTTGAGACAGGGTCTCACTAAATTATACAGGCTGCCTCTGGCCTTGAACTTGAGATCCTCTTGCCTCCTCCTCCTGAGTTGCTGGGAATTACAGATGTGCACCACCACACCTGGCTATGGTACTATTTTTAATTAGCTCAAATTAGTAAAGAAAAAAATCAGAAAATGGATTCACAACATAATCTAAAATGATAAATTTGTTGTAATGAAATTTCATCTTCAACTCATTCTAAAGTTCCCTTTGAAACTCAGGATGATACCCTTAGACTATTGGAGGGAAATATTTACATTGGATTGTGATAATAGTGAAATTTTTTTCTGGTGTTAGGAGGTGGAACTCAGGGACTTATATATACTTTATAAGTGCTCTAACACTGAGCTCCACCACCGACCTCCACCACAAGCCCATTTTTTATTTTTTAAATTGAGACAGGTTTTGCTAAGTTACATAAGTTGCCTCTGCCCTCAAACCTGCAATCCTCCTGCCTCCACCTGCCAAGTCACTGGGATTATAGGCATGTACCACCATGTCTGACTGATACAAAGAGAAATTCTTAATAAATGGTGATGTATCTTGAGAGAAGGGGTCTAAGTCCATTTCTGCTGCTATAACAGAATGTCTAAGACTAGGTAATTTCTAACCAACAGAAAATTGTTAGCTTATGGTTCTGAAGGCTGGGAATTTCAAGATTGAGGACCTGATATCTGGCTAAGATCAACCATGGAAGAAGGCAATAGGCACCAAATGTGTCAGTTATGGAGGAAGCAAATATTGAATCCACACCAGAGTAAAAATGCCAATATAAAAATTTTTTGATAGACACTTTTTGTGTATTTAGACCAACTCCAAAGTTGTTGTTGTTAGGTGCCATGGAGTTGGTATCCGACTCGTAGCGACCCTCATAGCGTTTTCAATGGCTGACTGTTTCGGGATTGCCTTGGGAGTGGATTGCCAGGCCCTTCTCCCACTTTTGCGGTGCTGGGAATTGAACTCAGGACCTCAGAGACTGCAGCACAGCCCTGTACCAACTGAGCCAAATCCCAGCCTGAACTCCAAAGTACCTACTGCAAATTACCATATGTTGTTGTTGTTGTTAGATGCCATTAAGTTTGTGTCCGACTCATAGTAACCCTATGTACAACAGGTGAATCACTATTGTCAGTGCTTTTCTGCTATTTATAGGGTTTTTAATGGTGGAGAAATTACCATATACATATCTATTTTATAGTGAATTTATAAGTAAAATTTTAGAATTTTAAAACTGTCTTAGAGTGGAAGATCCATAGTCCATATAGTTCCATGAGTTGTTATGTTGATATTGATAACTGAGATATGTGTGTATGAGTGTGTGTGTGTGTATATATGTGTGTGTGTTTGTGTGTGTGTGTGTGTGTGTGTTTAAGATGAAGTAATTTTTGTCTGAAACAGGAAGAAAAGGTTTAAATGTCAGATGTGTGTGAACCTGGAAGAATACATTCAAATCTTGGTCACAGTGCTACCAGCTCTGTAAGCCTGGACAAGTTCTTTGGTATCTCATCTATATATATATTAACCTTATGTATTTGTGACAATGATTAAATGATAGATATGTTTTAAATTGTTTTTTAGCTTGCCTTTTCTCAATGACTTAAAGATCAAAGGAGAATGTATTTACCTAGAAGTTATTAATTTTGTCATCATCTATTCTGAATTTAGCATTCATTATTTATCTAAACTACTTTTGCCAAGGCATTGGCTGAGCTACCATGGAACTGAGTTATACAAAATCATTACCAAGAGTAGCTTGCTTTTGCCAGGCAAGACTTTAAGATCAGAGTAGTGTGCATAGATGGACATGAGACAGTTGGAGAGACTGGTGGAGGGAGAGATGTAGTCCTTGATTCAAGATCTTGGCTCCACTCTCAAAAGTCTTCAAGGCATAAGAAAATAATTGTGACTTAACTGAGCTTCTACCTCTCTTCCCAGGAAAGAAGAGAATAGAAAGACTATTCAAGATTTTGAAGGGCATTCTTATGAAAGGCTAGACCATAAGAATCATAGCTGATTTTATCCTATTTTCTCCCACAAGATTTCCAGTTCATCTTCAATGAATCCTATCTCCATTTTTGGATCTGCCTTATTTTGTTTATATCAACTGATGATACCTTTCACCCAAATCTAGGAAGTCACATCCTTATCAGTGTTTCTGATCCAAGCACATGGATCCCGAGGCCATTCTTGTCTTTCATAACTAACCTATCAGAATTCCATTGTCTCTTGACTGTCTGGTATTGTTGATGTTTAGAAGATTGGCCTTTTAGCCACAGAGTTGAAATAAGATAATGCAACGGGCACTGAGTTTAGAGCCAGAAGACTGTTTCGCCAGAATTTGACTGAAGGCAAATTATTTTACCTCTCCCAGTCTTATTTCTTTTAAAAGTTCTAAGAACTAAGTTTCAGCTAAGAACTAAGTTTTAGTTCTAAGGTGGACATATTTGTATCTCCTACAATTGCTTTGAGAATGGAATTAGTTAAGCTTTGTGGAAGTGTTTGGAGCATAGTTTGTTGTTGTTGTTAGATGCCATCAAGTCGGTATCCGACTCATAGCGACCCTATGTATGACAGGTGAAATGCTATTGTCAGTGCTTCTCTGCTGTTCGTAGGGTTTTCAATGATGGATTGATTTTTGGGAGTGGATTGCCAGGTCCTTCTCCCTTGGAGCGTAATAGACACCCATAAACATCTGATTTTGAATCTCAGTCTTCACTGACTTCCTATTGTAGCAGTCAGACCTTCCCAGGCAGATGATTCTGTTCTGTATTCTAATATCTTTTGTAATTTGTGTTATTTCTCTTTAAAATCATCCTCTTAAAATAAAAACAGTGTTAAAACATAAATGTTTAAAAAAAATTGAAGTCAACCCAGAAGTGGTTCTGCTGAAATTCTTCCTCTTCTCCTTATAACTTTAATTGTATTTTTCCCCAAACATGTTGTCTTTTTTAGTAGCATATTTTCAAGACCATAAATGTTTCACATAGAAACTATCCAATTAATTTTTATCATAATTTTCCATAGTAAATAAGGAGCTGGTAGAATTTCCTTCAGTTTGTAATGGAAGCACTGAGCTGTCAAGATTTGTAGTGGTAGATTATTCCTATATGAAAAATGTTTATTTAAAACTAGAATTAGTCAGCTAGAATGTATAAATTCATAAAAGAACTGTCATCTCCGAAGTAGCTGCTTTATAAAATTCTATCTTTATTTTAAAGTATATTGCTTTTAGATCTCATCTAGATTTTTTTTCTTTTTTAAGAAACATTGTAAGCAGCACAAGGAAATCTTAATGCTTCCTAGACATATGCCAGTTTTATTTTTAAAAATGAATTAAGTAAATAAGCAATGTTACTCTGACAGGCCATTTACTACCACCACCAACACTTGTTATGAATGATTTTATGTCTTCCAAAAAATCAAATTTGGTTTCAAAAGGCAAATGTTTGCCAGTATTGACAGAATCCAGAAGAACACGTAAGGGACAGTTACTAAAACAGACATTCCAAAACTATTTTGAGCAATGTCATCATTAGTGGAATAAGTGCCTAGCTTCCAAATTGGACTACAGTGGACAGCACTCATGGGATTGTATGAATCATGGTTTTCATGTTATTTAAAAAAAATAACCACTGTATAGTTACAGCTCACATAAGGACAATTTCAATGTGAATTAAAATATAATCAATCATGTAACTGATCACATTAGAGAGCTCACCTCTGTAGAGTCAAGAGAAATCCTTCAAGTCTTCTCACAAGAGTGCCTGGAAATAGAGATGGGATCTGGTATTGAGGAAGGTCTTCAGCACTTCCCTGGTCAGATTTCACTGAAGCAGTTCCATTTTTATGTTTTGATTCTTGGGCAACAGTAAGAAAATTTTAATTATGAAATAGACCTTCATGGCTTAAAATGACTGAAAATGAATAAATTCAACTGTTATTCCTTTAGAGAGTTTCAAATATCATGGAATGCACGCATGAAAATCTTTACAAAGACCACTTTAAGTTGGTTGTTTATCCTTCACAGAAGACAAATGAAAATTTTTTCCCTCTCCAAAATAAATAAGAATTAAAATACTAAGGATGAGTCTATTTTTAAATTACTATCTCAATAGATTAGGAATCACCTCCTATCTGATTTTCTATTTGACTATTAAGCACTGTTCACAGATTGGTAACAAGGTGGCAAGTGACCACTGTCTAAATGCCAAAAGTAATAATAGCTTTACACCAGGTACCTAATAGATCTTTTTACATGAGATTCACTCTCCTTTGCTAATATGATATTGGCCTATCTTTTAGCTTTTTATATGGTGTTTACATTTTTGGTGTTTTGGTGTTTTCTTTTTTTCTTTTTGTTCATCTCTGCCAGAGAATAGAGAAACATCAGCTTATAGCTATTGCTTATTAACAGCAAAAGCCACAATTTCTAGGGGAGTCAAATGCTGACCTCATCTGACTCTAGTCTTTGCCCAGCCTGCATACAAGAAAATACAACAAGCTGGGCGTGATGACGCACACTTGTAATCCCAGTGACTCAGGAGATGGAGGCAGGAGGATCACAAGTTTGAGGCAAGAGGCAGCCTGCGTAACTGAGACCCTGTCTTAAAATAAAAAATAAAAAATAGTCTAGGTTCAGTGGTAAAGCACCTGCAAAAACATCTGTGAGGCCCTGGGTTCAACCTCTAGTACAGAAAGAAAGAAAGAAAGAAAGAAAGAAAGAAAGAAAGAAAGAAAGAAGGAAGGAAGGAAGAGGGAGGGAGAGAGAGGCAGGAGAGGCAGAGAAAAGAAAAGAAGGAAGGGGAAGAGAAAGAGAGAGAAAGAGAGAAAGGATGAAAGGAAAGAAGGAAGGGAGAAAGGAAGGAAGAAGAAAGGAGAGAGAAGGAGAAGGAAAGCAAAAAAGGAAAGAGAAAGAAAGAAAGAAAGAAGAAAGAATCAAAGAAAGAAACAAACAAAGAAAAAGAAAGAAAAGGAGGGAGGGAGAGAGGAAGGAAGGAAAGAAGGAGAGAAGGAAGGAAGGAAAGAGGAGAAAGAAAAAGAAAGAAAGGAAAGAAAGAAAAAGGAAGGAAGGAAGGAGGAAGGAAGGAAGAAAAGGAAGAGAGGAAGGAAGAAAAAAAGAAAGAATAACAACAAGTTTGCTGCTAGGCATATGACAGATGTGTGTTGGTAACCTTAGCAAGAGAAAGTTAGGATTTGTTTGCATTGTTTGGGCTTTATTGTCTCAGGAATAGAAAGTTACTTGGTTATCATTAGAATCTATCTTAGATAATTAGCTGTAGTTACTCTCCCCCACCCACCCCCCGTTTCCACCAACCTGTCTTTTCCTGAGTATTATTAACTCTATCAAGACAGATATGGATGGCAATAAGGCATATGCACTCACATCCAAATGACAGTGGCTTAGACAGTACTGTGGCTTAGTAGAAAGAACGAAAGATTTGGAGGGAGAAAGATCTGGGTTAAAATTCCTGCCATCTACCTTGCAGAGTTAGCGTGAGGATTAAATATCTCAAAGCACAGACAAAAATAAATGGTTGCTGATATTATTATTTTGTTAGTAGAAAACAGACCATCAAAGACTTAGGAGGATGACATAATAATATAAACATACATGAAATATCTAAATACATGGAGAGATTTTTTTATGTAGCTGCTTTTAAACTACATATTTAATGTCATATTGGCAAAGCTTATGATCCCCAGTAGTTGATTGACTGAATAGAAATATATTTTTCTTTTTTCCAGTACTATTTTTCTTTCTTCTTCTTAGGCGTCTATTTTCCTTCTTCTGGGATTTGTACAAAAAGTACTTTTAGAGGAGGGACGAGGGCATGGTGGAGGTTATGAAGGGTCAAGGCCAGAATCATTCCTAACTGCTGTAATTTCACATTTTGCAGTCTTCTTTTTTGCCTAAACCAACAGATTACTTAAACCAATAGGTTACTTAACAAAGTTGTTTATGAAAACTCATTCGATAGCCACTCTCGCACTAATTTGACAATTTCAAAGGTTTTCTTGTTCTAGTGCTAGGAATTGCTGTACACAGATCTACAGAAAGCAAACAGATCTAAATGTACCACGTTATAGTACGGGATATATTTAATGAAAATATAAGTCCATTTGTTAGTAAATTATATCTAAACCTATACACAAAATCAATCTGGTTTTATAAAGCATTAACATTATAGGACCTATTTCAAATACCTTGTGTTTATCTGATAGGTACAACCCAGTGCTAAAACCAAAAAACATTTCATCATCTTCAGTGGATTGTTTCTTTCCCCTACTTTGTGATGCTTCCATTTTAAGGCTCATTTTATAAGTTCTATTTGGACACTATGTTAACCCTCAGGCCACAAAGTATTGGCAAACAGTTGATTTCATTTTTCCCATTGGCATAGCTGCTGTTCGCAGCAACACTCCTTCCCTTTCTTTTGTTTAAGTTGGCTACGGTAATTCTTGCTTAAGGGATTTACCAGAATGTGGCCATACCTGGGATTGAGCTAAAGTCAGGATAAAGAACTGGGAATTGGAAGCCTACAAACCGACCACTGGGTGGGTAGCATCATTCTTTCAGCTTTTCAGAAAAACACATGTACTCCATGAGCCCTGACTTTCAGAGGTGGAAAAATGAACAGAACATATGGTAAAGTTAAAAATTAATACTAATAAATGGAAAAGCTATTTCCCCAACAGATATTTCATTTTAAGATTGTCCTCTACTGGGATGATTTATTTGACTCTCTAATCTACTTGAAGTGGGCAACACGCAGGAAATTGTAAAGAACTCTCAAAGCAGAAGCAAGAAAGCAGTAACTCTCCTTATCTAAGAAGAGCATAGCTTCAAGTTCCTGCTCTAAGGATAATCACACAGTTTGCTAAAGAAAACTTTATTTCCCTTTGTTCTGAGTCTCCAATTAAATAGCATATAAGGAAAATGCTTAGAAATATAAGGCGTCATTGTTCCTTATTCATGCCTTTATTTACACATGTGTTACATTGAAATGACCTTGAGAAGGAATGGGAAAATGAGTGGAGACATGAAAAACTAAGGCAGTACTGCATGCATCTAAGAGTTTTCTAAGAGATCATGTCAAATTCAACATGTTTATTATTTTTTAACTTTTATTTATTTATTTTTTGGTGTGGTATTTGGAAGTTGAACCCAGGGTCTTGCCTGTAATTTGCAAGTGCTCTACACTGGGCTGCAGCCCATCCCGTTATTTTATTTTATTTTATTTTTTATCGTGAGACAGGATCTTGTTAAGCTACACAGGCTGCCTCTGGCCTTGAACCTGTAATCCTCCTGCCTTAGCCTCCCATGTGGCTGGGATTAGAGGAGTGAGCCATTGTGCCTCGTTAAATGCAACATTTTAAAATTTAAAATAAACACTAAAACTAGACTGATTTAGACTATTTTCTGAATCAAGACAACATTTCATATTGGCATGCAGTTGAGAAGAAATGATAAAATCAATGATTTAGTAGTTGTTGAGGTACTTAATTTCAGCCTTCTCTAAATTCATTGAAAGCCACCCTCTGTCCTCTACTTTCTACTCATCTCCTTTTGAATCTTTATAAACAAAGATTTCAAACAAGGTCCTTTCATAACACCTTTTTCTTGTTATTGGATTGTCTATGAGATAGTCTATTGGCTAATAGCTAAAATGGGTTGATATGGCAAGAAAAGTGCAAAAGTAAGCAGGCTCCGGTTATTGCTCATTAAAGATAGCTGTATAGATGTAACATTGGTAATAAATATTGGCCATATATTTACTCTATCACTAATTAATTTATTTGATAAATGTGCTTATTCATACCTAAGGTGATAGGCAGCAACACTCAAAATATAGTCCAGATCCCCCTAGGAATTCCCAGCTTCCATTCAGGAGACTTTTGAGGGGAAAACTATTTTCCTAATAATACTAAGAATGGTGTTCTTTTTTAGTCTCTTTCTCCTACAAAGTATGGCATGGAGTTTTCTAGAGTCTGCATGGAGCTGAATGGAATCATCTTTCTGAGGGTTCATGGCATGTGTGCTTGTGGACGCTTGTATTTACATTTTTTTTCAGTTTTAATTTTGAATAGAGTAAACAAACATTGTTAGACATAACCCACATAAACAAAATCTCTTTGGGATCTTCAATCATTTTAAACATGTAAAGTGACTCCAAAATAAAACATTTTGTGAATCTCCTATGCTGGCCAACATCTTAGGTAAAAATAATTCATAATGTACAAGATACTACCTAGGCTGCTTCTCTCTATTTTTCAGTGTGATAGCTGAGGCAGGAAAAAATACTACTTAGTCTATTGTTTCAAGTCATTCATCTAGTTTACTCTTCATATTTGGGTTTGACTGCTGTATTAATAGAGCTAAATTTTGTTTGCACTTGGTAGATCTATATAAACCCCAGTGCTTTGTGAATGGTTTTTATCTCAAGAACCCTGTGCAACAAAAAAATTGTCTACATTTGCATTTATGAGAATATGCTACTTGTTAGTGGTGCCAATGGCCAGTTGGAGGTTATGGATAAATGCTCTCATGGAAAACCAAGGGAGAGATCAAGAGAACATATAGATTGCAATTCAGTAATATGTATTTATGTAACATAGTAATGAAGTTTAAAATCTAGTGATGTCAGAAGAAAGCATATAAAGTTCTAAACAGTGGAGTTATATTTTTATATTGATAAGCATCTTATGAATTTCATAAATAGGACCTAAATATTTCACTTACGGTCTTTGTTATAATTTTCCTTCAATAAGTATTTATTTAAGGGATCCAATGTATATGTGAGACATCTTGAATACATAGATAAATAAAGGTATGATCCCTGCCCTCAGAAAGCTTACAATTTAAAACTCCAAATGCATGATGACCTAGAAGATATTTAACTGCCCAGTTTCACTTAAGAAAATTTCACAAAGAGTATGTAAGTAAGTGTAGAAGAAGTGAATGATATTCCAGGCATAAGGGACATCATGCATGAAGACACTGACATGTTAAAATAGTTGCTATGTACAGGGAACAGCAGGAAGCTATATGATCAGGTTATGTGGGTAATGACAGGCAATAGGTTTGAAATTTATGATGGGATTAGATTGTGAAGGGATTTGTAGACCATTTTAAATAGTTTGAATTTTATTTACTCCTTCACAAGAATTGCATATTCAAGGGTCTGCACAGGCCAGGAAAAATAATGTAATCGTAATATATTCTGTAAACTCCCTCATTATGCTTGTTTTCTAATCTTGAAATATGTAGCTTTCTTAGTCTTTATTTTAACACTGTGTTAGAGTTGACATGAAAGATATTTGATAGCATCTCTTCTCAATCAATCTCAAGTTTAGTGGTTTCCAGCTGGTAACTTCAAATCTGGCATGGTAGAAGTAGTTACACCATGGCAATAGCCATACACAACATATCAGGTTTGTTCTCTTTTTTGTATTTGTTTCTTTTCCTTGTGAGAGTCTGTTTATTAGCATATCACTGCTTTCCCACTTAAAGAATGTGCAGAGGAATACTTATCTACAATTCTAAAATTAAACAAGCAGCCCCGTAAGTGGAAATTGACCACTCCAAATTTGGGGAAACTACATGAACTGGACTTTATGAAGAAGAACATGGCATCAGGATTGGAGGAAGACTCATTAGCACCCTGTGTTATCCAGATAACACAACTTTGCTTGCTGAAAGCAAACAGGATTTGCAACATTTACTGATTAAAATCAAAGAACACAGCCTTCAGGATGGATTGCACCTCAAAATCAGCAAAACAGAAATCTTTGCAACTGGTTCAGTAAGCAACTTCACGATAGAGGGAGAAAAGATTGAGGCTATCCAAGATTTTGCTTTATTTGGCTCTACAATCAACAGCCACAGAAACACAGTCAAGATATCAAAAGAAGGATTGCATTGGGAAAGACTGTTGCAAAACAAAAACAAAAACAAAACAAAACAAAATGAAACAAAAAAACTCTTTAAAGTGTTGAAAAGTGAAGATGTCACATTGAAGATGAAGGTGTGCCTGACTCAAGCCAGGATATTTTCAGTCACATCCTATGCTTATGAAAGCTGGATGTTGAATGAGGAAGAGAGGAGAAAAATTTATGCTTTTCAATTATGGTGCTAGAGACAAATATTGAATACTCCATGGACTGCCAAAAGAATCAACAGATCTGTCCTAGAAGAAGTGTAATCAGAATTGTCCTTAGAAACAAAGATGTCTAGACTATCTTATGTATTTTGAACATGTTGTCAGGAGGGACCAGTCCCTGGAGAAGGAGAGTTTTGGAGAGTGATGGGTCACAAAGAAAATGGAAGATCCTCAACATGATGGATTGACACTATGGTGACAATAATGGGCTAAAACATAAAAAAGATCCTGTTCCTGGCACAGTGTCAGACAATGTTTCATTCTGTTGTGCATAGGGTTGGTATGAGTTGGACCTGACTGGACAGCTCTAACAACAACATGTAAACTGTGGTGAAGAACAATGTGGATGTCCATCCTAAAAGGGGGTAGTTGCTACTCTGTTCCCGTCTAGGTAGCAAAAGTGGCCTAGTAGTTCCATTTCAAACTGATAAGAAAAGATAGATAGATAGATAGATAGATGATAGATAGATAGATAGATAGATAGATAGATAGATAGATATAGATATAGATATGTGTGTGTGTGTGTGTTAAAAAAGCTCCTGAATTTTCCATATTAGAAAGTAACTTGATACCATTAGCAATAAATATCAATAAGCTGAACTATCACCTCCCTTTGCTGTGGGTCATGCAAAATCATTGAAGGTTTGTAAGCAGTGGTAACAGGATGGGTTATCATTTCAGAACATCATGTCTGAAGGATGTGTAAAGGACAGATTGAAAAGAACAGACTGAAAACAGGAGCCTTGATCATGGAATGGTGGAGATGGATTCTCCAACATCAATGTGAACCATCACGTGGGCAAAGTTATTCAACTCTACATAAGCCAGTTACATTGTTTTTCAGCATTGGCTTGCACGCTTCATCCCGGGAAACTTTTCACATGGGTACACTAGGTTTTAGACCAGAGAGTGGGCAAGGACCAGTTTTCTTATCTGTACATAAAGCTCTGAATATAGACACCTGTGTGGAGGACAGTCAGATTTGTCATTATAAAGGACAGCATCTCTATTGATCCCATTGCTCAGGGACCCTCAGAAACAGCAGAGAAGATGCTAGCATGAGAGATGTTACCTAGATCAAGTTCACCAACCTATTTGTTTTCCAGATTTAAACCCGGATATTGGCAGATGAGTTTATCTGTGCTTCATACCTCATGGCTGTCTTCCAGCAGAATGAAACATTTGCAATGAAACAAAAGTGCTTTTGAGTGCTGTGCGAAGTCAATGCAAATGGAGCCTTGGCAAGGATTTCCTCAGAAAGCTGCCCAAATTCCCCCTCATTTCTTCCTTCCTTACTGGTTTGGGTAAATAAAATATTTATGATTTGGTAATAAAATATCCAAAATACTAAGCCCTTTCATATGTCTACAAGGTGTGGAAAACTTCAGAAGGACTGAAAATACCAGGACTTAGTTAAAACCCTTGAGTGGGATTGGGCCACTCTTGAGTTTCCTCCTGATGTTGTTCTCAGCCTTTGGGAGTCAAGGACATATACAGTCTTTTGTTTAATTTTCCCTTTGGGAAAATAGTCAGGCTGTGTCCATGCAGAGGAATTCAACTTTTAAAAATCAGTTGATATTTTGAATTATGGTGCTGGAGACAATTATTGAATATACCATGGACTACGAAAAGAACCAATAGATATATTATATAAGAAGTGCAACCACAGTGCTCCTTGGAAGCAAGGATGGCTAGACTGTGTCTTATGTATTTTGGACATGTAGTCACCAGGGACCAATCCCTGGAGAAGGGCATCATGCTTGGGACATTGGCAGGTCAACGAAAAAAAGATAATCCTCTACTAGATGGATTGACACAGTGTCTGCAACAATGGACTTAAACATGAATAGGATTGTGTGCCTGGCACAGAATTGGGAAGTGTTTTGTTCTATTGTGCATAGTGTCACTATGAATCAGACTCGACTAAACAGCACCTAACAACAATAATGACTGGATTCTGTTGGATACCTACATGACCAGTTTGATTAGCCATACTGATTGTTTAAGTTGTAAAGAAAACTGCAGCTGCATTTACTACCACAAATCTTTGCCCTAGCTATTAGTCCCTGACCTGGTCCCAACTCCTTCTCAGCTGGACCCAAAAAGCATCATACCAACTGAAGGACACCTCATGCCTCTTTGGCCCCCAGCTTGTCCCAACCTTTTAGGCTCTTAGGCACTTGTTTCCATGCCTTGGTTTTCTGCTGTGCAAAATGGGAAAAATATGATAGCTACCACGTGCAATTATTGTGAGAATTTACTGAGAAAAGGCACATGAAATGCTTAGCAAAGTGTGTAGGATATAGAAAATGGTCTATAAATGTGGACTATTATTCCCATTGCCATTGTCTTTAATGAGGAAGCTTTTACTCTAGACAACGATGTGCAAAAGCAGATGCTAGCTAATGTACACATGACATTCAAAGTCTAATTGGACCAGTGTGGTCAGCCAGTTATACTGTTACAGGATTAACAGACATTCTTTGACCACCTTCCACAATGTATGTTGTCTTATTTCTCTCAAGGGCTAAAAATAAATCTATTTGAATGTTAACATCATGCTTATTTCATTAATCCAGGAAAAACTGGCCACCTTTTTTCAAAATATTAACATCCAAAATATTTTTTTAATAATCTAGAATCTAGTAATAGTTTTTTTTTTTTTTACCAATTTGTTCATACCAATTCATATCTAGTGACATATCTGAGTGGTTGGTCCAAGGACACCAAATGCCATTTGCTAAATAAATAATAACCTTATCTCTAGAAAAAATCAATAACCTGACATGTTTGAAAGTTAATTTCAGAAATACTTTGTTTACTGTGACCTTCCTAGGATCAGTTGACATATGGATGCTTAATCAAGTATTTAAAGCAAGCATAAATAACAGGGCTCTTACATATGTAATATCCATAAAGTTGCCTACTTGTTTTTCAAGTTTCTTACACTAAAAGATCTCATGAAGGTCATTTAGAACATACTTTAAATTTTAACACTTTAATCTTAGTTCTTGAAATGGTTTTGGGAAATCTTATGAAGTACATTATGTAACTCCATGGTGACATAAGCAGATGTTCTATATATTTGTATAATTCCATTATATATTCATAAAACTATAGAGTTAAATAGAATTACTATGTGAAATTTCTGAAATATTTATGTAATTCATTCTCTTTTTCTTTCTCCCTCTCCCCTTCTCTCCCCTTCTCTCCCCTTCTCTCTCTCTCTCTCTCTCTCTCTCTCTCTCTCTCTCTCTCTCTCTCTCTTTAATAGATAAGAAATTTGAGTAGTAAAAACCCTGGATTTTCCATGTTAAGGTTATATAGAGTTGTATGACACCAAACCAAAATGGAGACAAAAATTTTAGCAATGAAAACTTAAATTTCAAACCCCTCTCAAATTTTTAGTTAGATCTCATATTAAAGGTGACAATTTAAGACATAAGAATATATATTTTAATGTTAAGGCAGAAACTTATCAGTTTTAGTTTTGTCTAGTTGATGAGCCTTTTGTTCATGAACTGGGATATTTTCATTAATGCACTTTTTAGAAATTATTATGTTTAGCTGGGAAAAAATGGTATTGTTCCTTTGTTTCCTTGCATTTAATGTGACTCCCCGTATATCTGGCTGTAGTGAGTTTTGAAACTAAAAGTTCTAAAAAAAAGGATGCCTATAAATCACTCATTATTTATTTCCACATGGAAAGAATCAATTTCCAATAAAAGAAATAAATTAATCAAATATTAAGAATCAAGTAGCACTTCTATCAAGGCTGCTATTTGTGTATTTTTAAAGAAACACAAGCAATAAGCAATATGCCAGTTATGGAGGACAGACATTTCTAATGATAAAATATGAGTGTAGAGATTTGGAAACCTATGTAAATATAGCTTAAAACCAAAAAGGAAGAAGAGCCACTCCCCCCGAACCTGCCCTCATCAGTCAGATTAATTTCACTTCATTCCATTTCATATGTAATTATTTTACTTTATTGTGAATTCAGCACATTGTTAGGTCCTGTGGAAATTAACACATAACTCCAAGACTAGACACTAACAACAATTGACCATCTACTCTTCACCAAGCCCTGCTAGAGGCCTCCCATAAATGTCCTGTTATTCTCACTTTAGGCAATTGAGAACAAGTAAGAGCAAGTCGTGTGATTGAAAGAGACAGCTGTGAGCAACAGAGATATGTTTCTAGCCATGGTCTGTTGGATGCTGAAATGCTCTTTGCACATTATGGTGTGAGACTTTGTCCCTGTTCAAAAGAGGTTCAAAGTCCCATTGATGACAACATAATCACACATGACGCCATCAGAGGTGCAATCAGATCAAGTACAGTATGGATAGTACAGAGGAACATGCTAGCTCGACGAAGATGAGAATTTTCTATGAAGTCTTTGCACTTAAATTCCATTCATGTCTCACAATCCCTTTTAAAAATCATAACTTGTATAACTTCTTTTAAATTAAAATTCTCGGTATAAACTAATACTAATAAAAGGCACAAAACAGAAAACAATCACCCTTTATTATACTACTACTCAGCAATTCTCTTGATGACTTTTGTTTGTTTGTTTGTTTGTTTGTTTTTATGGTAGTGGGGGTTGAACCCAGGGCCTTGTGCTTGCATGCTCTGCAAGTGCTGGACCACTGAGCTGCACCCTCAGCCTATTTTTTTTTTTACTTTTTGAGACAGGGTCTCACTAAGTTACGCAGACTGCCTCTGGTCTCGAACTTGGGATCCTCCTGCCTCCGCCTCCCAGGCCACTGGTATTACAAGCGTGGGCCACTGAGCCCAGCATATTTTGTTATTTTATATTTTTCTCATTTGCCTTCCAATCCAAATATGAACACTATATGAAATGATGTGGAACATTTTATCCACTGTATGTTTTGGAGGACAAAAGTAGTCAAAGCCACAGAAGCACTGTATGTGTCAGGACAACAAGGAGTCCTCAAGTTGCAAGTCCTTCTTAGGGTACCCTAGACATCCTGAAGAATGAACAAGGAAATCATGGATGTCATTTCTAGCCAGGAAGGCATGTGGAAAGGTGAGAAGATGCAATTAACAGGGAAATGGGATGGAATACAGGTTTAGAGGGTATGGAGAGAATAATAAGTTAGAATTAACTCTTACACTACTAGGGTATCTAACGAGGAGTGTTAATGAGCTTAGTTGTGCCACATTGTACAACATATGTATTAGTGTTCTCCAGAGAAGCAGAAAAAAATAAGATATGTATATTGTTAGGTGCCATCGAGTCGTGTCCGACTCATAGAGACCCTCATAGAGTTTTCAATGGCTGATTGTTTCGGGATTGCCTCGGGAGTGGATTGCCACATCCTTCTCCCATTTTTGTGGTGCTGTAAATTGAACCTAGGACCCCAGAAACTGCAGAACAGTGCTCTATCAACTGAGCTAAATCCCAGCCCCAAGATGTGTATATGTATGTGTGTGAGTGTGTATATATATATGTATATATATATATGTACATACATATATATGTGTGCATGTATATGTGTACATATATACATGTGTTTGTGTGTACATGGGAAGAGATTGATTGATTTTAAGGAATTGGCTGATCATGTGATTCAAGTTAAAACCACAGGGCCAAATCACTAAGATTCACTTTGAGAAGCAATAATGGGCTGTTGAAGCACATTAGGTATTTGCTGAAATGTTTGCTTCAGCTGCTGTGAGAAGGAACTGTAGTAAGATGAGAACAGAGGCTTGGAAGGCTCATTGGAAATTTGCTGTGGGGTCCATGTGAGCAATATTATCATAGGGATGAGGATGGAGAGGGAACAAATGCAAATATTGTCATAAGTGCAGTGGCCTCAGCGAGAAACTTCAGGAAAATGAAAGTATTGAAAATATTGGATGCTATCTAGTTAATGCAATTATTTTCTTTGTCACAATGCTAATAGAGGGCAAGGAATTAATGAAGACTTCAAAGATTCTTCTTCTCTCCTTGAACCCAAAGCTCCAAGTTACAAAAGGCTGAAATGCCTTTTGGAAACAAAGTCAGTTACTGGCTTTGAGGACAATTCAAACTAGCTAAAGAGAGGAAACCAGATGGACAGATATATTGGGACCCTTTATCATCAAGTGGATTATTCTGTTCTCAATGTATGTAACACTGGCATTGATGATGAGAGTTCACTGAAAAAGAATGGTGGAAAGTGATTTTATTTTATATAAGTAATTTTGACCATTTTCTATTTGGGACATCTCTCTTTCTCTTTCTTATCTCTTGAGAAGTCATTTCATTAGATCTGTTTCTTAATATCAGTGGAGAGATCCAAAGCCCAGTATATAAAAGCATTCTAGTGTTGAAATGGTTATTCAGAAAGAAGCATTTCTGCTTACATGATCATTAAGTTAGTGTTTATTATAGATGACAGGATGTGTATTTCTGTGGGTGCATAGACATTACACTGGGAAATGGAAAGAAATGTGTTTTCAGCAAATACCGCAGAATGAGCTTTGCTTTTTGTTTGAAAAGCCAAGTGCTGTAAAAATGGTTGTGAAAGTGGAAAATCTAAGGTTCTCAGTAATGAATTCTTCTTCCCAGTCCACTGCCTTCATCTATCACTGGGTTGTTGAAGCAGCCTCCTTGCCGGGTTTTCTGACTTAAATATCTTTTTCCTTTCCTTTTCTTTCATTTTTTTCATTCATTTTTTTTCTACCACTGAGCCCCAGCCCCCAGCTTATGTTTTACTTTTTATTTGAGACAGAGTCTTGCTAAGTTACGCAGGCTGTCTCTGGCCTCGAATCCATGATCCTCCTGCCACTATCTCCTGAGTCGCTGGAATTACAGGCATGTGCCACCATGCCAGGCTCCCATCTCAAGTGTTTCTGAAATCCATCCTTTGCATGCTGTCAAGGCCATCTTCTGAGAAAAAAAGAAAAATGTTGTGTAAGCTACATTTCCTGGGATGATATAAAGGGAACAACCATTTACTCCAGATAGAGAGGATGCAGACAGGAAGGATCATGTAAAGACCACCTTGGTGAGCCATGAGTTTACTGGGGTTGCTTGCAGGGGCATAGGTGACTCACAGACAGTATTTATGTGCAGCTACACCAACAAGAAAAATCCTTCAAGATGTCTCACCAAGGAATTTCATGGGCAGCTTCACCACCAAAGAGTCCCTCCAAAGAGTCCCTCCCAGGATTTTGTGGTTACTTCCAAAAGCAAGTGTGACTCCCTGGCAGCCTCATAGGCAGCTGCAATTCCAGAGTCCCATGGGTGACTCTTGGACAGCTACAAAACCAAGTTCCACCCCAAGTCAATTGTTCACCTTTTATATAGTCCTGGGAGGCACCTGCAGTGGGGTCTTCTTATAGGGTCTCATGAGGACCTCTTCAGCCTCCCACTTTCCTCCACTAGAGAGCGCTAATAGGCTTGCTCTCTTGAGGGCCTCATGAACGTCTGCTGGCCTTCTAGCATTAGAAGACCAATTATCAGCTGTGTGGTTGGTTGAGTTCATTGCCATGTCTTCAGGCCAAGGTCTTCTGAAGGTCACCATAGCTGTTTATTTTAAGATGATGGTAGTCATATTCGGTCTAAAGGAAATAGGCACACTGCAAAAACATACCTATACCTTGCCTTCAGGAAAAAATTCCAGAAAAAATGAAGGAGGAGGAGGAGGAGTAAGAGGGGAAGGAAGAATGTCTAGTGAAAGTTATAGAGTATGGACAAGGCTATATGCATACATACATACACACATGCACACACACACGCGCACACACACACACACATATACATTGTTGTTGTTGTTGTTAGGTGCCTTCAAATTGAGTCCGACTCATAGCAACCCTCATAGAGTTTTCAATGGCTAATTGTTTGGGGATTGCTTTAGGAGTGGATTGCCACATCCTTCTCCCATTTTTGTGGTGCTAGTGATTGGTCCCAGGTCCTCAGAGAGAGTAGAGCTGCACTCTCCCAACTGAGCTAAACCCAGCCCCCCCACACACATATATATACTACTGGCCCTTTGAAATGAGCTGAACCACATCTCCCAATACTATTCTCATACCCTATCCTCCAGTCTCTAATTATAGGACATAATCACAATGCATACCACAGACTCAAGACATCTTTCAGCAAAGAGATGATTTTTTACTCATTTTTGTTTCTTATTTTGCCTGGGACATAGTAGGAACTAAACAAACAGAAGAAGTTTATATTTTTATAGGGTCTTCTTCATGTCCTAAGAGTGGCCCCCCTGGAAACTGCACAAGTAGTAGTTGTTAACCCCTGCACTCCTGCCCAGTGTTCTAGATAGTTCTGCTTATTGGCTACATGAATCTGAGAAACTTTCTTTCTTTTTTTTATTAGAAATTTTTAATGTACATCATAATGTGATTCATTTTGACATGCTTTTCATTGTGATAATTTTCATATATGCAATTTGATAAGCATTATTCATATAGGTTACCCCTTACCCTCCTCTATGTTTCCCCCCTCCCCCCCTTCCCATCTAAGTTTCCCATCCAAGTCTTGAGAAACTTTCTTTATATCAGGAATAACTTGCCCAACTTTTGTGCCTTAGTTTCCACATCTGTGAAATGATTCATAACCAGGACAAATTTGCAGTTGTGGCAAATATGAAATTAGATAACGTGTATATAGCATTCAATGTATTCACTACACAGTAGGTAATATTGTGGTTGCTACTTTTAAAAGAATAAATCAATATTCTATTATGTTATAAATTTATTAAGGATGTAGGCAATTCTAGTATAAAGGCATTCAAAAGGCATTCTAATAAAAATATTAGAAGCTAGCTACATTTAGTGTCCGTGAATGCATTCAGTGTCTGAGAAACACTAGCTTGGGCTTTAGAAAAATCAGTGGACTGAAAAAACAGCTAATGTTCTAAACTTAACTGCAGAAGGAGTAGGATCCACCTATTACTATTCATGGCTGTTGCACTGGAAAAGCTGGAACATTTTTTTCCAACTGATAGATTTTTCTAAATTTATATGTGAGGTTGCCTTTGAGATCACATTATTTTAATGGTTGTCATTATTATTATCCATTTAAATACAGAAGACTTTAGTTTGAAGAGAAACTATAACCTTTCTTTATTTTAATTCATATTCTGTACAGGAAAACCATGACTTGCAGGTTCAAAGGAGAAAGCCTTTAAAAGGGCTTGTAAAAGGCCTCATAGGCTTCTTGGACATCAAATAGCTCAGCAAAACAGCATTATGATGATTTAAATGTAAATGAATTAAAAACATATGGATCACATTCCCTTGGAAATACACATGGGTTTGGAAATTAAGGGGGAACTGCCTGACAAAACGCACTGCACTTGGCTTAGCACAAAATGTTTGAAAAATGGATTGAATGTTTTGCCAAATCCTGAAGGCCACAGGTTTGTCCTATGGATAATTTCACAAACCTTGTGGGTGCTGAGGTTCCTTGGCTTTGGGAATTGTGTTACCTGTCAAGACCAACTCCTGCTGCCATTGCTCCAGTGCTGCTCTCTTCACGCTGTGCTCGAGTGAGTGTGTGGTTACTAAGGAGCTGATTCCTAGTGAATGGAAAGAACCTGGTGCAGGAGGAGACACTGTTGGGATTTTCTTTCATCCTCTTTCTTTTCCGATTTTCCTCTTTTCTTCTCCCTTTTCCCTTTACTCTTTTCATTATTTCTTTCCTATTTTATCTCTCTCCCCTGCCCCCTGTCTTTTGCTTATTCTATTAAGCAGAAGCATGAATAAAAAACAGCATGCTTATCATCAGGGAATTCTGAGGGAGGATGGAAGCATGAATTATCCATTGTCTAATAATTTCTTCAAAATTACTATAAGTTCCCTCAGAGAATGGAGAACTCTGAAACGTTTTCTCGGTAGAAGAGGACATGCTGGGTCTTCTGATGTGTTTTAAGCATTCCAGAATCTCTGGAAATTAGCATCACCTCAGTTCAGCCTATTTTTAAAAGCAATTTATCATTATTAATTTGATTCTGGATATAATTAACTAAGTCCTTTAAAACGAGTTGGTACATAGAATATCAGAGGCCTGAGCCTAATTCATTGCTGCCCAGCGGGGGTGGAAGCAGGTGTCACCGTAACAGGATCTGGCTTTTGTGTGTGTGTTACAAAATATACTGCCTCTTGATAAGCAGCTACAGAACTGATAGTTAAATCTATCCGCATGGATTTGCTTCCCATATGGAACTAATTGCCTCTGGAATAGTTAAAGCCAAAAGATCTCTACAATTTCAAAAGCTTCTCTTATCTTTCCCCTCCTATGGCTGTTGACAGGAGTGAAACACATCTATCCTCATTTATTATATCAGGCTCATCAAGTGCGGACGTGTTGATGGGGGACTGTTACAGAACCAGATGGTCCAAGTTGGCCTTTTATGTTTCAAGCATCTCCCCGCCCTCAGTTTTAAAAGCAGACAAAGGCTGCCCTGTGCTTGGGTTGATCTTCTAGAACCTGTCCCATTAAAGGACCCAGTCCAGACTCCTGCTGCTCTTGAGCAGGCCACCTGAGGATCTGAACAGTGGGTCTCTGTGTCCTTTAACCCCATATCATAAGAACTTACTCTTTTTATTTTAGCGCTATTGCAGGCTCACGGAGAGATGACAAGCTTTTCTAACTTCCTGGACTCTGACAAGAGGTCCTTGACAGCTAGTAATTCATATTTCTCTCTCTCCCCCGCCCTTTCCTTCGGGACTAAAATGGCAGAGATTGTGTATTTTTTCTCTTTAAAGCAATAAGGAAAATGATGTAGAAATAATAAGTAGTTACCATTACCACCATTCTCATTTTCTTGATTGTCATTATATTATTTAATATTCCCTGGAATATGTTCTTGTGCCAGGAACAAGGACTTTAGAGGTATAAACTTACTGAATCCTTTCAAATACCTTAGGAAACAAACACCATTCCCATCCTGTGTTGTGAAGGAGAGAAATGAGGCCTAGGGAGATTAACTGTCTGACAGAATCTTCCAGTCAAGACCAAGTGTGCTACATTTTACAAAAGCCAAAAATGTAGGAATTATCCTGCACAAGCTGCCCTCACCTACACCCACATCCTCAGCAGCAAGGTTTCTCAGTCTTCAGTTCCCAGAATAGATGGGAAAGCATTCAGAGAAGAAATTTCAGCCCCAGGAACTTAAAATCATGGAAATGGGGAATGCTGATTGAGAAGAGGAGACTCTCTGGGTGTGCTACATAGGAAAATGCCTTACACTTTCTGTGCTACAGCCTTTTTGTCTGTGAAATGGCATCATAAGGTCACTGTGGAGATTAATACATGATTGTTAGAACAACATCTGACACTAAGTCAGCCCTATAAAAGAGATGCCAGGCAGGAAATGACTCCACCAAATAAAGTCTCCAAGTGCTAGGTAATACATTGCTGTCACACAGGAAAGCAGTAGTGTGGTGAATCACTCTACACTTGTATATTTAGTTGCCTGATGAAAATTTCCTCCTTAGTAGCCCATCTCATACTTAACACTCTGTGAGCCTAAATCAATTATTTCTTTTCCTTTGATACCACCAATTTTTTATTTGGCATTTCCTATTTGTTCAATATCACCAGCATATTCCAGCATATTGACCAAGGTGAAAAATTTGGGAGTTGGCCTTTTATTTCTCTCACCTGCCCCAAAATAACCACTCCTTGAATTCTTTTAATTTTACCTCCAGAATGTCTTTCAGCTGCATCATCCTTTGTTCATGGTTATGACTTTCACTGAGACCATTTGGACCATAGCTACAAAATAGCCTTCCAGATAGATAGATAAATAGATGATAGATAGATAGATAGATAGATAGATGATAGATAGATAGATAGATAGATAGATAGATACACAGACAGACAGACATCACATCGTTTAAAATGTGTATACATTTTTTGGCAGCCCCAAGTACCAAATACACAGATGTTATTTATGTATTACTTTTTGAAGTTGAATTGAATTGCAATAGCAATGTGTAGTATGACATTTGCTCAAAAGATGGTGTTAATCAAATGAATGCTCCCACCACTATGTGATCGGCAAGTCAGTCAAAGAAAATGGCATAAGCATGGTTGTCTTTCAAAGAGTGCAAGACAATTTTGAAGTCATATTTGAAATTTGAGAATGTTGTGGAAGCACAATGACAATGGAGGCATGATCATGCAACATATCCTGTGCCACAACTAACAATTACACACATTCGTGGCAAATTTGATACAGGTGGTACTGTGTGAGATACGCACAAAGGAAGATATCAGAAGCCTCACACTGAAATGATCCTTTTCTGCTACAGTAACCACTTTGAACACCTCTTGTAATTGCAGAGGTCAAATATTCATCTTTTGTTATTAATACATATTGAATGTTACAATTTTAATACAACTTTTTCATTTCTTAAACTGCATATAAATTTTTGGCACCCATTCTATTTCTCATGGAATGCTATTTTTAGAACTAGCTCCCAATTTATAGTGAATGGGTTTCAACCCCCTTAGTATGTAGAATATTTCTTTGTCTTTTCTAAATATGTCGTGTGCTGTGCATTATGGTACATGCCTATAATCCCAGCTACTAGATATTCTGAAGCAGGAGGATCACAAATTTGAGACCTGTGGCATCCTGCATAATTTAGCAAGATCTTGTCTCAAAATACAAAATTAAAATGTGGGTGGTTGTTGTTAGGTGCCCTTGAGTTGGTGTCTGACTCATAGAGACCCTTTGTACAACAGGTGAAACACTATTGTCAGTGCTTCTCTACTGTTCATAGGGTTTTCAATGGCGGATTGATTTTTGGGAGTGGGTTGCTGGGTCTGTCTCCCAAGTCTGCAGCACCTGGTGTTCCCAGGCGGTCTCCTGTTCAAGTACTAACCAGGCCTGACCCTGCTTAGCTTCCGAGATCTGAAGGGATCAGATGCCACAGGGTTACAGCTGCAGGCCAAAAAATAAAGGGGGTTAGAGGCGCAGTTTAATGGTAATATACTTGCTTAGTATGCACAAGTCCCTGGATTCAAATACCTAGTATTGCAAAGATAAATAAATAAGTAAATAAATAAATACATCATGAATATATTTTCATGCCTCTGGGACAATAGACATACTTTGTCCTCTACCTGAAATATCTTTCTAAGAGAAGATTAAACCTTTCTAAACCTCCATCCCCCAATGCAAAATAGTTGTACAAATCTCAGTGCCTAAGTTTTGTGAGTACAAAGTGAAAGAATGGGTTTAAAGCACCTCGCACAGTGTGTCACTTTGTAGTATGACCTTTGGTAACTGATTTAACTTCTCTGTACTTTATTTCTACTTTTATGAGGAAAAGATAGTACCCACAGCAAAGAAATATCATGAGAATTGAATTAACCAGTATAGGCAATATGCTTATAACAGTGCTTATTATTCCTGTCTTATTTTTCTTATTATTCCTGTAGCTTACTTACAAAATACCATTGATGCTAATTCGTGCTACAGAATAAGAGGGAGTTGTGTGTGAGGGTTGGTTATTATAGTTTATAATGTATGTATCCTATACTCTGAAAATAACCTTCATTAGAACAGCATATTTCATGGCAGAGCCCAGATGTCCTTACCTCATGAAGACATCCCCATGCTCTCTGCTTTCCTGTAGACCAACCTCCCCTTATCTCTTGTTTCCCTAGCTATTTGCTTATATTTCTCTGACAGCACTTCAATACATGATACAAGAATTATCTGGACATGTGTCTGTGTTCCCTTAGACTGTGAGCCAGGAGTTTGTGCCTTGTTCACTTTTTATTTCTCCTCTGCCCTTGTTATCCTTCTCCACCATCTCCTAGATGCAACCTCTATACCTGCCAACCAGTAAGCACTCAGTAAAAATTGACTGACTGCATTCTGAATTGGGTAATGAGCCATTGTCCCACCTTTGTAGCTGCCTTCACAAATATCTAAGGTTTAATTTGGGACTGTGGCTGTGTTGGGTGAGCTTCAGAGACCAGAGTGTTGTCACAGCAGCAGGGACCCCACAAACTTGGCTCCTAGAACATTTTGACAAGAATAATGTCTGCATTTCAAGATACCTGAGGGTTTATTGCCTGTTTTTCCCAAATGCAGTCAGCCTCTGATGTGGTCTTACACTTGCTTATTGATACCCAGTATTTTTCTTGTTGGGCCAAATGTGGCAACATATTATTTATTTGACACTGTGGTAATCCATTCAATTGGATGGAAAAGAACATATTAGTCAAATGAAACTGATGTCTGGTAGCCATGCACACTCACCCAAATAATCTTCCCCTGGATCCTTTTCATGGGCTGCTTCTCCAGCTGCTTGACATGCAGCCACATTCTCGCTCAGGGATTTATTTTCCCTGGCCCTGCTGGGATGCTAAAACCAACTTTCTGATTCAGCTTCAGCCTCAGACTCCAACCCCTGGACAATAGGAATACTGTGTGACGACTCCCAAGGACAGACTAAGAGGGATGACTGTTTTAATAGCACTTTATGACTCCTCAAGATGGACTGGAAACATCACCACAAGGAGCAAAAGGTATTCGCCAAGGAGAGGGGAATCAGAATCTGAGCTGGAATCAAAACCACGGACAGAAATAGGGCTGAGGTCCTCCAGTGTAAATTCCAGGAATCGGGAAGGAAGCTTGAGGACATGGCCATCGGGGCTTTCAGAAATGTGCTAATTGTGCAATATTCACAACTAGTGAGGGAGAATGATAAAATCACAATAAAAATTAATGACTAACTCCATGGACTCATGATTTGGAGAGCAATCCTCGAGAACTGTGGAAAGAAAGGAGGGCAGCATTCAGCAGCTTCTCTTTCATTCCTGTCTTGACATTTTTCCATGTTTTTCTTCTTAGCTCATTCTCTCGCTCTTCTCTTCCTCCGTTTTGCTCTCTTCCCTTTAGAATAGTGAAGCACAACGTGTCTATGGAATCTATTTATGGGGCCTAATAGTGCTTTGTGTTATCCCCATCTGTGATCAAAATAGAAAAGATTAGCTTATAGAACTAGAAATTCGTTGATTAAATTTAGCTTTCAATTAGGTGATCAGAAAGGTTAACTCTAGTTGTGAGTCTTAATTCTGAACTATAAGCAGCATCTGAAATTCATTTCTGAAATAGCCAAAGAATGAAGCCGGATCCTGGTAGAAAAATTCTCACTTCTTATGAGCCAACAAGACACAGTCTTTTGCCAAGGGTCAGGAAGTGACTTTTTCAACCTGTATTTGGCGGGAATGTTAATGTTTAGGGTTTCTCCCATACTCGGGTCAAGTCTGAGGGGATGTCCTAACTAGTGAGTGAGGAGCTCTGCCATGCCAAGGCAGGCTGCCAAAAGTTGTGTATTCATGCAAACTCAAAGAGCCTCCTGGAAGAGGCACTGTCAGTCTTACCCTACTTCCCAGAACCAAGACTCTTGAATGAGGACAAAGGGGCCTTGAAGCTGGTGGCCTTATATTACAAGGAATTCATTTGAGGGCAAAATTTTAGAATATGCCAGTGAAAGTACATATTCCATACCCACATATTGAAAATAATCAATTGGCTGTTTCTTGTGGAATTATGTTAAGGAGGACTCAGAGGCTCTGTAAAGACCCTGTAGGAAAGAATGGCATAATCAATATGCAAAACTTGCCATTTCTGATGTGAGTAACTGAGTTTCATAGTGTCTCAGCAGGGGAAAAGAGAAGGACTTTTTGATGTGTTGCCTTTCAATAGAATTTGCTGGGTCTGGGAAAACTAACTCCAACCTTTGTATGAGAGTGAGTTGTACGAAACTGAGCAAACATACTCATAAGTAATAGTTATAGTACAGTAGTGAGGTAATGTGTAGGATGTTGTTGTTAGGTGCCATTGAGTTGGGTCTGCCTCATAGTGACCCTAAAAACAAGAGAACAAAACATTCTCTGACACTGTTCCATGCCTGGCACTATGTCAGTGCTTCTCTACTATCCATAGGGTTTTCAATGGCTGATTTTGGGGGGATTGTTTTGGGAGTGGGCTGCCAGGTCCTTCTTTCATTTTTGTGGTGCTGGGGATCAAACCCAGGATCTCAGGGAGCACAGAGCAGCACTCTACCAACTGAGCTAAACCCAGCACAAAATGTAGGATGTTATTGTTAGGTGTCATCGAGTCAATTCCAACTCATAGTGACCCTCATAAGGTTTTCAATGTGTAGGATAGAGTATATTAATATATAAAAATATATGTTACTTTGTATATATAGTTATATACAGTGTGTGAATATATACATTTACATGAATATATGAATAGTGTAGTAATATAGAAAAACTGAAAGACAAAAGCTCTTTTTGAACCTACTAAGAAAATATTAAAACAATGGGGAGAAAACTTCACTCAGTTTTGTAGGAACACTGTCCTGAGAAACCACATAAGCTAGAATCCCAGCAAAAAGAGGGACATGTAGTCACCAATAAGCAAAATGAGAAGTCAAATCTTGGTTTAAATAAAGGGGCACCAGTTAGAATTAGGCATAACAGCAGAAGCAGAAATAAATCACCCAAGCAGTGGAACAGTGGTCACACTATTAGCTATAACCTAACATTGTTTGTGGTGACAAAGAAAATTTCCTAAACTGAGTTTGCCTGGGTCTCCGTAGTGTTCATCCTACATCTAAAAATTTTCCTTTTCTCCAGAGATAGACCTATATTGTCCAGTATGAAACCTCTGTTGCTTGTAGCCTCTTAAATTTAGATTTATAAAGTGAAATAAAATCACTCTTCTGTCACACTAGCTACATTTCAAGATCTCAAATGTCATCTACGGTTAATGGGTGTCATATTGGACAGCATAGACATAGAACATATCCATCATTGTAGGAAGTTCTGTTGGAAAGCACTAATCTAGATCACTTGAAAGAAAAAGAGTCCTGGTTTATAGAACTACTTGCATAGGACCAAGAAGAGAAAAGTCTGTCCTAGTTACTCAAAGTCGTTGCATCTTTTTTCTGCTAATCCTTTTTCAGGCAATTCTTATCCTAGTCTAAATACTGGATGTGTGGACTTAACATAGAATCAATGTGGACCTGCTTCTACTGTTAACATTTTGGTGAAGTAGGTCACTAAAAATCACTCGTTGGAAGGGCAATTTGAGGGATTGCTTATGAGTTTCTTACCAGTCAGAAATCATTAAATCAGTTAAGAAACTTGTGACTTACGTTTGATATTAGGTGTTGATTTTTCTCACCTTTAATCTGCACCATAGTCCTTCAGCATGAGCATTTCCATCCATTTTTACCCAATGAGGAAATTAAAATGTTAAGAAATTAATAATGACACATAATTAGGAAGTGGCAAAGCAGTTATTAACACAGACCTGTCCAACTATGGTAGTTGATTTCTGTTATAGCATGTTTCCTACTAGGGAGATAAAACATGTACATAAATTATTATAGTATAAGGTAGAAATAATAAAAGAGCAGATTAATGGCCAAATGTCCCAATTTCTTTCCTGGTGACACTCTTACCTGGTTTTGTCCATAGGACAAAGGTTTTGTTTACTTGACTATTTTGCCTTTGTTTGCCACTCAATTATTTGGTTGGTAAGTAATCTTCTAAAGTGTCCTTTGTATTCATAAGTCTTTCATTTTTCCATTAGTAGTGCTATTGGTAGTGATGAATTTTATGAATAGGCAGGTTCTGAATTGCATTGGTTGTCATGACATTTGCACATTCTAAAATCAATCTGCACCTATCCAGGACCTTGAAAAACTAGTGTACTATCCAATGCTATTATGGGAGAAGGACCTGACAAACCACTCCCAAAATAATCCCAAACAACCAGCCATCAAAAACCTCATGATTAGCAGAGAGGCACTGACACAGTGCCGGGCATGGCACAGTGTTGGGGAGTATTTCATTCTCTTGTACATAGGGTCGCTATGTGTCAGATCTGACTTGATGGCACCTAACAACAATAACAATCCAATGGTGTTAAACATGAGGTAGGAAGCTTTTTTCACTGTTGCAAAGAATGACACAGATTTTCTAATTTACTGGAGATTTTCTAGCCTCTAGTGTTTCTTTGTTCAGCAAGACTCACAGATTTTCCTGTAAGAGGACTCCAAGCTACTTTGACAGAAAAGCAGTTAGTTGATCAAGAAAAAATGGGTTAAGTGCTATGAGAAATTCACCTTTTCTTCATGCTACCATCTATGTCCTTTTCCAGCTGTGTGCAGCTTGTGTGTGCAAACATTGGCAATCTCTTAGAGAAGTCTCTTATGCTTGATACATAAAATCCTGAACAAACTGATTTTGCTATGATTTTTTGATCTTAACTAGAGTTAGCTGGGAGGAGAGGTGTGGAGAAAAGGAGGAAATCCATGCTCAAATGTACATTAAGACTTATTGAGAACTTCAAAATTGATTCAACAGATTTGCATAGCTCCTCTAACCCACCATGTTTTCATAGTTTCTGTCTTGAAAGCTGCTGAAGTCACGTTGTACTGTATTACTCTGAAGACATTAATGGTTCAAAGCCATCATTTTGTGAGCCTACACATTCCTATTTTTGAATTTAATTTATTTGTTTACTTTGATTGGTTTTAATTAAAAAACATTTTTCCAAGCTCTATTACCATGTTGGAAAATGTGTTTGAAAAGTCATCCTCTCCCTTCTCTTATAAAAATTACTTCAGGAGTGGAGGGATGGTTTCATTTTGAAAAGCGTCTTTTGCCTTATTTTGTTTACTATTCCCTGTTTTATTTCTTGCCACTTTTGGAAACCTTATGGAGCATGGAGGTGACATCAGACTCCTTTACCGTATCACCAGGACCCTGGCATTTATGGAAGTGCCGTCAAGGAAACAAAAGCAGGAGAATAAGAATGATTCAGACTGCCTATTCCAGGCTAATTGAAACTGTTTTATTGTTCAGGTAATATAAAATATTGCCTCTCCAGTACTTTCACTTTGAATGTATTCGTCTTTTTCCATCTGCCATCAAACGCTAACTTCAAGTATTAAAAAGCAATAATTGTTGAAGTAGCTATAACTTTTCAATTTTGCCTTCATAGGTAATCATCTTTCATACATTTTAATACAACACTAATGAAATCTTTAGACAAAGCTTCACAGTTCATCTGCTTGCTTAAGGAAGAAGTTATGAGGTACTATTTAAGAATATTTCTTTTTGCAATGCTTTCATATGTTAGTGAAATCAAGCATAAAACTTAAAAATATTAGAATATAATCTTTCCCATATAGTATATTGTCAAGGTAGGTGAGATATATTTTTTCTTAATTTGTACATGGTAAACTTCGATCCATCATTGAAAGAATATGCATATCTTAACTTCAACAATAGCTCATAGTATAATATATCCATAAATAAACACTGAACATCTTCTACTTTGTGCCATAAGTAAATTTTCAAAGTAATTATTTGAACTAAATAACTTGGTTTTAGATATTGATGTCCTTGTTAAATTATTCTCTATTTTAAAAAAAAATCCACATTTACCATGTACTACATACATCCTCAATATTTGGGACATATTCAAAAGCCTCTGTTTTTATTTATGAAACATTTGTTCATAATATTATAATTAGAAGCATACACACTGGAGCTTTTCTTTGAAAACTTTTTCCATTTTTCAAAAAAAGTCTTCCAGCACAGAGAAGACTTGCAGCCACCTCTTTTCCTTTCATCCAGAGAATCTCTATTACTTGGTTTCGATGTGATCTACATTGATTATACCATAGACATGTTTGTGAGTTTTTTTAATTCACCAAAGAAACACCCATACCTGTGCAGTTGTCAGCAAGATGGTTTAATTTTTAATCTATAGCATACTAGTTCTGCAGTTTCACTTAGTAATAAGGCAAATTTGGTCAAAAAATCTATGGGTTTATAAAGATTATTATAATATGTGTATTTTGATGTTACCTCTAACTTTGAAGACATAAAATTAAAATATTCATTTCCCTTCTCAATTTTGCTCTCATCCTAGCATTATTGTTTCTACTGGTAGGGGCAAGATTCTGCACTTCCAAGCTTTAAACTGCATAATCAACTTTGATTTAGAAATCTTACTCGTTTCTCATGTCTAGAGGGTCTCTATATACCTTTTGATTATTTTCTTGCTTTGTTTTCAACTCCACGCAGCCATTGCTCTCCAAGTGCCTATTACATCAAATTTGTACCTTGTCAATATTCTCCTATCTACTTGCTCTGCCTTTAATTTGTTTTCCATCTCACTCCAGTCCATTCCACCAATCAAATGTCTGCAAAGCTTTTTAAACCATATCCCTAAAATACACCCTCACATGCCTGTCATGTTGTTATGCTGTGGGAGCTTGTGTATGATGCTGTATGCTGAAAGCTATGCCACTGGCATTTTAGATACCAGCAGGACCACTCATGGTGGGCAGGTTTCAGCTGAGTTTCCAGAATAAGACAGACCAGGGAGAAGGATCCAGCAGCCCACTCCCAAAACAAATAGCCATTGAAAACCCTATGAAGAGCAGAAAAGTACTGTTAAATATAGTGCCTGGGAGAAGGACCTGGCAACCCCCTCCCAAAAATCAATCTGCCATTGAAAACCCTATGAACAGCAGAGAAGCACTGACAATAGTGTTTCCCCTGTTGTACAGAGGGTCGCTATGAGTCGGATACCGACTCAACGGCACCTAACTAAAACAACAACAAATATAGTGCCAGAAAATGAGCCCCTGAGGTTGGAAGGTATTGAAGAAACACCTGGGAAAGAGTTGACTCCTCAAGGTAGAGTTGACCTTAATGATGGGAATGTAGTAAAGCCCTGGGACCTCTTTTTACTCAAGTGGCATGACTTAAATGTGAAGAAACATAGCAGCTACAACAGTGGGCTCAGACATAAAAAGATCATATAGACAGCATAGTGTGGGGTAGTGTTTCATTCATTTTCACATAGGGTCACTATGACTTGACAGCCCCTAACCACAACAACCTAAAGTACAAGTCTCCTATTGCTCTTCTTTTGTTCAAAGTTCTTTAGTCAGAGTTTCAACACTAAATCCATTGGCCAGGTCCCTCTATAAATCATGTTGTAAAGTTTACTTTCTTACATAATGTTAGTATTAACATCAGTATTTACAGAAAGATTTTTGAATCTTTTCATCCTAGCAGGTTCTGAGCTAAACCCTTTAGCTATGTATAATTTAATCTTTGCCACATCCAGGTAATAGACATCATTACATTCATTTTACATACAGGGAAACTGAAATTCAAGTAGATTTCAATGACTTACACAAGGTTAATAGTAATAGAGATAGAATTTATACCCATGGCTTATCTATGGCTTATATTCTTAACCATCACTTTATAATGCTTCCCAATTGCCTTTAACCAAATGATTCCATTAAATTTTGTAAAGTATGCCTTGAAGTTTTTTGACAGCATTCTTTCTTCATACCTTTGTACCTAGAATAGCATTTTCTCAGTGAATTGTCATTTATTTTTCAAGACCCATCACAAATCTCACTTCCTTTTTAAAATGTAATCTAACCACTCTATCATAAAAGTACTTACATCTTGTTGAAATTCCTGGGTAGAATGTCCCATTTGTTAGTTCACTTTCTATTACCTTTTAACAGATTTGCTCTTGCCCTATGTAATCTTGTGTACTTTTTTTGTTTAAGTTTATTTTTGCATACTTTTATGTTGTAGTATCTCTTCAATCATATTATAAGTAGCTTTGTCTCCCTACAACTTCTTGCACATAGTAAAAGATAAACATGTGATGATTGTATTATTTAAGAAATTCTCTAAGATTTGTTGCCCAAACTGATTGATCTGAGCTGATCTACATATTTAGCCATCTTTGTGTTTAGGCATGGTGATGAATTTAGTCATTTATGCACGTAATGCCATGGCCTTGATATATTGTGATTTTCAGTGCAATTTAAACATTCATCCAACAGGAAGAGACATGTAAGGTAATAAAATTTGGGGCATAAAGATTAATTTATAAATTCATAGATTATAGAGTAATATCACATTTATTATAAGTCAGTGAAAGTAAAAATATGTTTAGAAAAAGAGGTTTAAAATCTTTCATGAAGAGAAAGTCAACAAATTTATTTTTTAGTTTTTTAGTTTTTTAGATTTTTTTTTCTTTTTTGTAGTACTGGTGCATTGAACTCTGATCCTCATGCATGCTAGGCAAGTACTCTACCAATGAGCTGCACCCCCAGCCCTTTCTTTAGTTTTATTTTTTATTTTGGGACAGGGTCTCACTAAATTATACAGAATACCTCTGACCTTGCAGTTGCAATCATCCAGTCTCAGCCTTCCTCCTCTCTGAGATTACAGGAGTATGCCAGAGTTCTCAGCCAAAAGTCAACAAATAGTAAAATAATAATTTGTAGACCAAAAAACATTTGTAATGCTCTTCAGCTGCTTTTAATATGCAATTTACACTAAATTTGAACTGCAAAAACAAAGGCGATAACTGCCCCCATTTTACCTCCAACACACTCAGCCATTAAATCTCTCTCTTTCTATTAAAATCATGGGAAGTTATTGCTGGAAGATTATAGATTCTGAGTACATCCTCTTTCCCATTGGAGAAAATGTCTGTAAAACATCCTTGCTGTGTTGCTAATCAGTCACATTGTCATTCAACTTCTATGTGAAAACTTGTAGAAATGGGAACTCAGTACTTTAGAGTTAGCTAAACTGACTGTTAGGCATTTGTAATTGTTTAACAGTCCTTTTTGATACATCTCAATCCATCCTATCTGTATTATTGCTCTAGCCTTCTTCATTCTGGAAAATGAAATATTTTAAATTTTACTGTTGTTCTTATTAGGCACCATCAAGTCAGTGTCTGACTCATAGAGAGTCTATGTACAACAGATGAAACACTATTGTCATGGCTCTCTTCTATTTACAGGGTTTTCAATGGCTGATTGGTTTTGGGGAATGGGTTGCTGGGTGCTTCTCCCAATCCTAGAGCATCTGGTGTTCCCAGGCTTTCTCCCATCTAAGTACTAAGTAGCCCTGACCCTGCTTAGCTTCCAAGATCAGATGGAATTGGATGCCACAGTGGTATGGCTTCAGGCCTTATAAATGTAATTATAAATAATATTAGCTAAAGTAGAACAAACCTTCTTGATTTTTCTCACCGTGACTCCTTTAATTTTTCATAAGGGAGCTACTCTGACTTTTCCTAATCTCCTCTTCCTACCCCAGGCAAAAATCTCTAGATCTGTGAGCCAACAGTTGTTTAGCTCTGATTCCAGATGTCTCAGTATCCTGGCCTTTCTCCTTTGGATATTCTCCTCTGCCCTGAAAATACAATGAGCCAGATGTGGTCAGAGAGGGGCAGAAAACCCTGAAAGCATAACTTCTCTTACTTTAGAAATGTTCTTTGTGTCATTGCAGCCTAAGTTTGTATTAGCTTTTAAAACAGTAGCATTATACTTCTGGCTTCTTCTGAACTTGTGGTCTAAAGCCTCAAGCTTCTTATTTTTCCCTAGGAAGTATAGTTTACCCATACATCTCTCACCCTGCCCTGATGTAATTAATCTTATTTGAAACTATATGCAAGCCTTCTCCTTTGTGCATTTGTGCCTTTTATCATGTTGGTCCCCAGAAGTGCATGATGGGACAATGGAGAGAAAAACCACAAGATTCTTGGCTGCTCTGGATGCTGAGAATCTGGAATGGCTCTGATGAATTACAATAGGAGTTCCACTCAATAAGCCTAAAACCCTATGGATATTAAAAACATAAAAACAAGCACACTAAAGAGAGATCCCCCAAACCACTTGCTGGTGGGAGCTGTAATTTACCTTGAGTAATACTAAAATGGGACAACAAGGAGGGAAATCCTAAATCCTCAGAAGTCAAACCTCTGACCAGGACACTGACTTTCAGTCTCTGAAACTTGCTGCCTTCATTGCAGTTAATAGGGGACTTCACAGATGGGGACAAATTGAAAATATGCAGAGGGTTCCAGGGTTTCCCCTCTTTGGACCAATGAGCACTTGTCATATAACTTTCTGTTTCCACCAATCGCACATAAATGAACTTTTGCCTCCAAATGCACAGGAACTTAAAGGATATCTGGCTATTTGGACTCTCAAAAGCACTTGTCTCCTAGAAAAGAGGAGAATGTCTCTCCTCTTTGGAGGACAGAGAGAACACATCTCTCTTCCACGTGGCCAGATAATTGATTACAACCTTTTCTCCAACAATTGTGTAAGTCTCCATATCCACAGCCCTTTATTCCTTCCCTTCATTTCCCTGTTTTCTATTCACTATTGTTTGGTTTGTTTGCTTTGAGGACAGTAGCAGATGCTGTAGGTACTGTACTTGCATTTGTTTGCTCTTGCTTCCATAACAAATAGTACAGGCTATGTGGCTGAAACACCAGAAATTAATTTTCTCACAATTCTAGAGGTTGGATTTCCAAGGTCAAGGTATGGGCAGGGTTGACTTCTTCTGAAGGCTTTCTGCTTGGCTATACATGGCCCTCTTCTCCCTGTGTCTTCACGTGGTTGTCTCCCTGTATACATGTTGCTCTAATTTCTTCTTCTTACAAATACACCATCACCATGGAGTAGGGCCTATCATAAAGACATTATTTGCCTTCCACTGTGGCTTCTGATCTTGTCAGATCTCGGAAGCTAAGCAGGGTCAGGCCTGGTTAGTACTTGGATGAGAGACCAATTGGGGACACCAGGTGCCGTAGGCTTGGGAGAAGGACCTGGTGGCCCACTCTCAAAAAACAATCAGCCACTGAAAACTCTATGAATAGCAGAGAAGTACTGAGAATACTGTTTTGCTTGTTGTATGTAGGGTTGCTATGAGTTGGACACCAGCTCGAAGGCACCTAACAACCACAACAATTCCCAAAAAGTCACATTCTGAGTACTGGAAGTGTGAACATTTTAGGAACATAATTCATAATAGTACTCATATTGAGATTCATTACTCTGGATTTATGAACCACCTGCAAGTGTCAGCTGCTAATTGTTCACAATTTACAACTCATTTCTGCAATTTCTCTGGTGAATGCACTTGGTTCATGAGAGATGTCTATCATGAAAATGTTAGGAAGGTCAAGATTGCCTCTTCTTAACTCTGGTCAATAAGAGCTCTCTAGCATGGAAATCTCAGGAAGATTGAGGACCTCCTCTCAAATCTCACTTTGTCAGATGACAGGAAGGAAGGAGCCTGAGGGAGTACAATATGCAAACTATCTTGCCTCTGGATGAGGTAACCACTGTAATACCATTCCTGGTCCACAGCTCCCCATGGGATCAGAGAGACACTAGGCTTGCCCTGTAACTGTCTTAGACTAGCTCATCTCCTGTCAATCCAGATTTTTTTACATTCTTCCATGTTTCTTCTGGAGCCCTTCCACTTTAAATCTTTTGCTCATGAATCCCCATCTCAAGTTCTGCTTCTTGGGAAAACAAACTGAAGCACAGACCTGCTTTGAAATTATGGCAGTTATTTAAAAATTAAACTCCAGAAGAGCAGATTCCATTTAATTCAGCTAATATTTACTAAAGGTGATCTGCAAGGCTAAATTTCTTCATTGGATGAAAAGCTTCTTGAGGGGAAGGGTAAGTTCTAACTGACCCTTTCCATTAGTGTATAGCACAGTGCGAAGTTCAACGTATATTAACTGAATAGTGCTCTGTGGTGGAGGTAATGCACTGATGCATCCCCAATAGAAAATAAGTCTACAATTTTAGTGGGGAACACAAATGTGAATTCAACTCATTATAAAACAAGTTTGTATACAGAAACTGCATGAAAATGATGTGCAAAGTAGTACAGAGGCATGGGGGATAAAATGTATAATTTCAATTGGAGGAATGGTACAGATTGGAGATTTTATAAAGCTGAATGAAAGGTGAATATGATTTTGATGGAGAAGATAAATTAATATCATTTTTAGTAACTATTGAATACTATATGCTGGACTCTCTGCTAAGTTCTTCACATACATTATTCTATGTAATATTTATAGACTATCATTGGCATAAAGATTATTATTAGAGCTATTTTTTTACAATGAAGGTCTTGAGACCTTAAGTAACGTCTAAGCCGTCCCACTCTCAAAGCAGTCTGAAACAATCAGCCATTGAGAACTAGATGAGGGTCACTATGAGTCAACCCTGACTCCATGGTACCTAACAACAACAACAACAACAACAACAACAATAACAACAAGCCTTCCCAGATTTATACCCATACCTTAGGGAATGATATTGTAAGTAGGGAGAATACAATGAAAACAGGTTAAGAATTAGAAAAGGTGTGTACCAATATGGGCTTGAATGCATACAATAGAAAAAAAACCTGGAAGGAGAAATTGGGCCCAAATTATGGGAAGACCTGAGATACAATGCTGAGAAATCAGACTTTATTCTATAAGCCATGAAGAACATGCAATGAGATTTTAATAGGAAAGTGGAATGATAATATCTATATCTTATGAAAATTACTCCAAAATAAGGAGTGAGGAGAAAGTACTTCAGCTTGTTCAAGGTCTGTGAATGCATCAAGTTTAAATGTATTCCTTACTGCTCTTTTCTACATAGATTTTACTAGGTCTGATCCCATTCTTTCATTTCTATGTGATTTTGTTAGAGGCCTTGAACTTCCACACTTAAATGTCGTGATGCTCTTACTTGACTTCATTATCTGTGCTTCTCTCTCCTTGTCCTCCTTGAAAATTGTTTGTGGAACCCATTTATTTTAATAAATGGAACACAGCTCTTTTGAAAAAGGGTAAATGAATGATGTATTACAGGACCTTGAGCAAAACATTTTACAAATTCTCTTTCTCTGTGCCCATGAATGGCTCATCCCAAATATCCTAGCAATGTTTCCTGGTTTCTGATCTCACCCTAACCAAACTCTCTCAAGTCTCTCTTCAATTCCCTTTCCATTTCCTTTTCCTCATCCTTCTAACCTTTTCAATCAATGGTTTTCTGAGACAGTAGCTCTTCTGCACTTCTAAAGTAAAAAAGACCTAACCTTGCTTGGCTCTTTCTGTTTGTTGTTGTTGTGTTGGGAGTCTGGAATATTTCTAGTTACAAGATAGAGAATCTGGCTATGTTTGATTTCAAGTCCAACTAGTCACATTTATAACCTGCCAATTTTTTTTCAATTCTGTCACTTAATGTAATGATCCCCCCATTTTATTTTACAGCATTTGATGGTTGAACCCTAGACCGCACACATACTTTGTAAGTCCTATACCACTGGGCTGCATCCCCAGCCTACTTTTTATGTTTTTATTCTGAGACAGGGTCTTGCTAAGTTATACAAGCTCCCTCTGGACTCAAACTTGAATCTTTCCTGCCTCAGCTTCCTCAGTCACCAGGATTAGAGGCATGCACCACCACACCTACCTGCTAATGTTAAGAGTAAGGAAAAGAAGTAAGGGAACAATGATCATGTATTTCTCAGATGAAGAAATCAGTCTGATTATCTAAATAGTCTGTTTGAGGTTATGTAAGAAAGTAGAGACAGAACTTGGATTAGATTTTTCTGTATATTTGCTGCTTTGCAGCTACTTCAATCTTTCAAATAATTTTGCTGGCTTAAATGATTGTTCTTTGATTACACTAACATATTTCTAATTCTCCTGTAGCATTTTATAGTTGACCAACATGAGCAAAACTCTCCATAGCATTTTTACAGTATTTATTTATAGTAATTTTTTCCTTCTTGTCCCCACAGTACATTATTACTATCCTGTTTTATTGTGACCATACACACTAGATTTACTAAGTAGGGTTGCCAAATAAAATGTAAGACACTCAGCTGAATTTAAATTTTAGATAAGCCATGAATAAATTTTAGTATAAATATCCCCCAAAATTTCATGGAAAATACTCATATTAAAATATTATTCATTTTTAATCTAAAATTAAAATTTAACTGAGAGTTCTCTATTTTATTTGCTAAATATGGTCATCATATATACTGGGAGAGTTATAATTGCAAGTAATTTTGTTCTATTTTAATAGATTCAGCTCAATAAGCATTACGTTTAGTTTTTCTGTAAGCTTTTGTATGAATAAATTGACAAGCTGAAGAAAAAGCCTACTTTAGATAATATATTCTAATTTGTGATTTTTATAATATAATTAAAAGCTTGTTTTAGACTATATGACGATTATCTACTTATCTCTTGTGTTTTCCATCAGTATGTGAAATCAAAAAGGGTACAACCCTACCTCTCTCATTTTTGTACTGCATAATGTTGGCACATACGACGAACAGCATAAATATGCTATGAATGAACTGCATAACAAAATGGGAGGCTAGCATGGAAGTGTGTGTGTGTGTGTGTGTGTGTGTGTGTGTGTGAAGAGGGCTAACATACCACCAATGCTAACTTTGCACCAGCACTTTGCTAAGAGCACAGTGCTGTAACTTTAGTTCTTACCTCCTTTTTATAGAGAAGCCTTCTGCTAATATGTGGCTCAAAGCCACTCAAAGTCTACATCTGAGAGTTCATCCATCAATACTTGTGTCACCTACATGTAACATTACCCCTTCCGAGATGCTCTGCAAAGAAAATTTATTAGTAAAAATTCTTCATATAGCTTAGATGGTCTCCTCATATTTCTGTCACCAAATCTTCATTTTTGAAAGTCAGTTTGTGATAAAGTTAGCTAAAGATAGTGATGACAATATCTCCTTTTAGAATCTTGTCAGGCTCTTGTTCCAAGAGGCAGAGTCTCTTTGAACTCATGCAGGCCTCAACCAATAGAGTACAACTTAAGTAACAGTGTGTGATTTTCCATGAAAATGTCATGAACTTCTCCCTGGCTCTTTTGGGATGCCTGCCCTCAGAACCCATACATTACTCTCTGATGAAGCCCAATCAGCCTGTGGAGATGCCCACACAGAAATGAACTTGGGGCACTGGCCTACTGTCCTGTTGGAGCCGCCAGCTGACAGCACTCACTTGCCAGTCCTGTGAGGGGGTCACTTTGCAGTTGTATCCTCCAGCCCCCATTGAGACTTCCCAGCTGAAACCTTGTGGAGCAGAGATGAGCCAGTTCCACACCCTGTCCAAACTGCAGATTCGGGAGAAAAATAAATGATGTTTTAAATCACTAAACTTTGCATGGACTTGCTATTATAGCAATGGGCGACTAACATATACTTTGGTACCTGGAAGTGGGGTAGTTTTGTGACAAAAACCTGAAACATATGCATTAGCATCAAGAGCCAGTGACAGAAGCTGAAAAGTCTTCAGAGTGTTGGGGAAAGTTGAGGGCCTTGAGTGAAGACTTCAGCACTCTAAGTGACCTCAAGGAGACCAACAGTGAGGGCTTAAAAGAATCTAGCTAGAATGTTATTGGAAGTTGGAGAAACAGAGGCCTATGTTATGCAGTGACACAAAGTTTGGCAGCACTAGAGCCTGTGTCAACTTGGAAAACAGGAAATGAGCTCAGTGGTATAGATAATGACTTCCAGGCAGAATACAGATAGTGCCACCTGGCTTCATCTCATTGCCTGTGAGAAAACGTAAGGAGAGAGAAATTAGCTAAAGAATGAACTTTTAAATAGAAAGGTTCCAGAATTTGGTGAGTTTGAAAATAAAATTGTTTTGCATTCCTGGCCTCTTCAGTCATTAAGATCATAATTAAGGATGGCCTTCAGGCTCAAAATAAAATCTAGCATGGGACTGTCACATCCTTTGACCTGACCTCATAAAGATCTACACTGTACCTCCTAGAGCATTTCAGATAGAAAACAGGTTCCTAAAGGATCTTCAGAGGATGCTTTAAATATAGCCTGACCATTAACTGTGAGGGCTTCTAAGAATCTTAAGAATATTATTCCACAAGGGTAGATAAATTTACTAAAACAGATTTATGAATATGATGTTAATCTAATGAAATGGGTTTATAAATTGATTCCAGAGTAATCCACAGCTACGCACATTGGCACATGCCTATAATACCAAGGACTCAGGAGGCTGAGGCAGGAGGATCTCTAGTTCTAGGTCAGAGGCAGCCTAAATAATTTAGCAATACCCTGTCTCAAAATAAAACACAAAAACAATGGGTCTTGGGTGCTGCTCAGTGGTAGAAAACTTATTTAACATGCACAGGGCTCTGGGCTCAACCTCCCTGGACTGCAAATAATAATGATGATGATGATGATGATGATAATAACAACAACAACAACAACAACAATAATGATATAAAATATATTATCACATTCTGTTTGCCAATATTGCCCTTGAGAAGGCTGATGCCTGATTCCCCAATTTATATAAGTAACCAGATACTTTTTGTCCCTGAATATTTAGGACATCTATCTGTCTATCTAACTATCTAATTTTATTTGTGATATTCTAAAACTTTATGGTGCTGTACCCCACCTTTATTTTCCTTATTTATTAGTTTAGATGCTCAATAAGAGGGTTATTATTGTTCAATTCCAAAAATTTTTCTTAAACTTTTGCTTTGAAATTTCCCCTTCTCTCATCACCACTTCTGAACTTACTGGCTCCTATTTGTTGGAAATTGGGTGTCCTGGATGAGCCTCTAATTTACTTATTTTCTGTTTTCCACTTTTTGTTTCATTATTCCAGTTCTGAAGGTTTTTGCTTTCATGTTCAACCACTTTATTAAATTTCTAATTTTAACTATCACATTTTTAAAGTTTCAAGTATTAATTTGTTTCTACATTTTTTCTTTTTTATGCCATAATATTCTCATTTCCTTAATACATATTTTCTTATTTTATCTCTTGAAGATCACTAATATGATCTTTGAAGTTTTCTTTGGCTCCTTGCCTTATCCATTTCTTTCAATTACCTGGATTTGTTTTGGTATTTTGGTGTTTTTGCTTTTTCTAATACCCAATCATCCTTGATCATCCGAGATATTTGTTCATGTTGCAAATTGAACACTTAAAAACTAATTGTAAGCCCTGTAGGCTTATAGGGCAATGAAATAGCTCACAGCTTTTTTATTGGTTATTTTTTGCTGGGGTAGTTAGTTGTATCTGCAGGGCATGTTTGGCCACTGCTTTTCTGGAGCTGAGGATTTTGAATAGTACTTTCAGTTAGCAGTTAGTTCTTTGTTTTCAGTATTGACTTTCAATGACCACTCTGTGCCTGGGCTAAAGAAGCCAGAACTTTTCTGGTTCAATTTCCCTTGAGCAGTAGTTTTTGAACTTGAATATACATCTAGATCTTGTGATTTAGCAGATTAGAGTGAGGCCAGCGAATATGCATTCCTAACAAGTTCCAGATCTGGGACCTGGGGATAACTTCTGAGAAATGCTGCTCTGGAGCTCAGCGTCTGGATTTGGCATGGGAGGGGGTACAGGAAGTGAGTGTAAGGTTGCTGCCTGCATGGCCTCGTGGTCTCACTTGTGCCTCTTCTGGACAATCACACTCATTTATCATCTTAGACTTTCCTCAGGATTTCAGTAGTGTTGTATAAAGCATGTCAAACCTGCCTATGGCTCCTCGAGCATAGTTTGGTTTCTCAGTTGGCTGCAAGTGTCCGTCTTTCACTGATGAGCTTGGGTTCGTGGAGCCATAGGCAGGTTTGACATGCTGTATTCTAGGGTGCTCCTCTCTGTGCCTCCCCACAGTGCTGCCAGCCACAGCTTCTGCCCTCTGCATGCCCCATCAGCTCTCCACGACCCCTCAATCTCCTGCATGCTTTTAGGTCCTCTTGTGTGTGCCCCATCCTCTCCATACCACCAGTGGTGATGGAGGGCTTATAAGGCTTTTACACAATAGTGACTCATTGCCAAACAGGATGTACAACATAGGCTTACATAAGACAACAGTATTGTGTGCATGCGGCAGTTATACAACCATGATTCAGCATGTCAAAGGTACATGTGTTAGCTGGGAATACATGCATCATCAAAGTTTCCTGTTACCTCAGCCTGTTTACATTATTCTCTGGGTCAGCATGACCTGGCCCAACAAGTGGCTTCCAACCTGAGACTTTCTAGGATGATTTGGGGGTAAATAAGCAAACTTCTTTTGTGCCCATGCTCTTCTTTCTCTTTCCACCCTCTGTTCAGAAATATTAGATTGACTTGGATCTTCTCTGTTGGATTGTTTGCCATTTTTCTCCCTTATCATCTTTTCTGTCATTATATTCCATGGATACTGTTACTACTGCCTCATTTTCATTGCTGGTGGAGTCTGAATGTCTTTTGTTTTTTTCCTCCTAATGTTGAGGTATAATTTTGAGGGGATTAAGAGAAGAGTCTTTACTTTGAATCCCTTTGGTGGAGAGTTATTTTGAGTAGAATAACAAGCAGTATCCTATCCTCATTATTTTGAAACAGATGGACAAATCCATAATATTTTGATTCTTGCTAGTTTTAACTTTAGGATGTATTTTGTAAGAATTATATTTTATTGAACTAATATCACTTGAGAACTGGAAATACACTGATATGTCTATATATCTATATAGATCTATATAGAGCATATATATATAGACATATATATATGTTGATCAAAATAGTTAATTGACTGGAACAATATATTTACAGTTGTCCAAGAAACACGTTGTGTTTAAGGACTTAAATGCTGTACTGAAAATATAGTTAAAGCAATGATTTTGCTTTTCTGTTTTTTATAGCAGTTTTTATCTTACCTTTCCAGAGTGTTTATTTGATTCTCATTAATCCTGAATTTCAAAGAAATGTGAAATGCTCTCATAAATATGAAGAGCTGTGGCCATGGGAGACTATTTAAGTTACTTAAAATTAAAATTTAGTTCTTCAGTCTCACTTATCTTACATTTGTTAGTCACATATGGCTAGTAGCTACCATAATGAATGGCTCAGGTACAGGATATTTCCATCATTGTAGAAAGTTCTATTGGACAGTATAAAGTCTCCTTTATTTACAGAAGGAAAAGAATGAGTGACTTTGAGTGAAAACATTCTTTTGTGAATCTTTAATGTTTTACTCAAGAAACTTAGAAAATATCAGTGTCTTCAATATGTGTCCTAAAGGGACAATCACATTTTTAGCTTGACAGTGGTAATGGGGGAGAGAGAATGATTTACTCCAAAATGCTGGATGGATATTTATTAAATCATTTGCATACTGCCAAGGTGGAGGTATGCTCCTGGGACTGGAGGTTTACCTCCTACCCCTCCACCCCCCATTTCCCTCTCTGGTTAGTGTCAGAAGAAGACATGTTGAAAAGCTGAGCTGCTGCAGGTGTGCTTTGTCAACTGGGATTCCAACTGAGTTTCTCAGATAAACACAGTATGTGGCTTATATAGAACTGTCTGCTTTCAGATGGGAAGTGTATGCATTGAGATTAAATGGCTGGTTCCAAGGCAGAGCCACACATTTATGAATTCTGACTGTTTGTTGACCTTCAGATCCTGATTTAATTGTTTATTGATCAAATAAACATTAGAGGCTATTTATTGGGTTCCAATAGGGAGCTGCTATCCCAGCCAAAGGATGATAAATATGTTTATATTCCTGTGGCTACTTTTTTAAATGTTAAACAAAATGCCTACTTAAACTTGCCAATGAAAATGAAACTTTTTAGTAATTACTTGCTCATAAAAATATATACATCAAGACAAACTTTCTTATTTTAATATCATAAAAGGTAGAAGTATTGATTTACGTATCATATATTATTTTCTAATTTTATTAATTATATTAGCTAATTACATTTAGGAGTCAATTACTTAAATTTTTACTTTCTAATTGTTTGAAAAGATAAACCCAGATATATTCCCTAAAATGGCTGCAAGTATTTTCCCCTGTTTTTAAATTATATTAAACAAACTGACTGCCTCAATTTTGTTCTATACTTTCGAGCTTGCTGAAAAATTTATAATCTCTAACTAGATTTGTGAATGCCTAGTCTTAATCTATCTGTAGCCATAGCACCCTGGCATCTAATCTCACCTCATTTCAGAAGCTAAGCAGTGTCACCCTGGTTAGTCCTTGGATGGGAGACCTGGGAACACCAGGTGCTTCAGGCTTGGGAGAAGGACCTGGCAATCCACTTCCAAAACAATCCATCATTAAAAACCCTATGAATAGCAGAGAAGCACTCACAAAAGTGCTGGACATGGCAGTGTCGGGGAGTGTTTCTTTCTGTTGTACGTAGGGTAGCTATGAGTCATGCCCTAGTCGACAGTACCTAACAACATCAACAACAACTTCCTAGGTCATTGTCTATCTCCCTGACTGTTTAAAGGTTGGAGACCTACAAGGCTTGGACATTGGTCCTCACAGTTCCTACACTCCTGCCCTGGTACATTTGGGTCTCACAGATTTAAAGGTCATCTACATAGTGAAACCCTGCAGCCGTAGCCCTGTGGCATCTGATAAAGTAAGATCTAGGAAGTTAAGCAGGGTCAGGCCTGGTTAGTACTTAGATGGGAGACCGCCTGGGAACACCAGATACTGTAGGCTTGGGAGAAGGACCCGGCAACCCACTCCCAAAAATCAATCTGCCATTGAAAACCCTATGAATAGCAGAGAAGCATTGACAATAGTGTTCCGCCTGTTGTATGCATGGCCACTATGAGTCGGATATCGACTTGGCGGCACCTAACAACAACAACATGGTGAAAGTTGACAAGAATCTCACACCTTTACATAATATTGCAATGATGTGTTGCAAAGATGAAATACACATTTCAAGGTAGCAGCGCTGGCCTGGTTAGTCCTTGGATGAGAGACTGCCTGGGACTACCAGGTACTGCAGGCTAGGGAGAAGGACCTGGCAACCAGCTCCTGAAACAATCCATCATTGTAAACCCTATGAATAGCAGAGAAGCACTGATAACAGTGCTAGGCATGGCACAGTGTCAGACAGTGTTTCATTCTGTTGTACATAGGATCCCTAGAAGTCGCACTCGACATGATGGCATCTAACAACAATAACAGTCTTAACCTAAAGCAAGATTATATGTTCCTCTCATTAGTCTTTGGAAGTGGTGGAACCAGCTCTCCTGAAGGACATGTCTAAGGAAGTTACTCTATCACTCCATTTGGAGACAGTCTTTTCACTGAATGGTATGGTCAGGCTGCTATCTTTAGCACAATAATCCAATGAGACTTATTCAAAATAGACTGGAATTTTATAAATACAGGTACAGGCAATATCATGACAGAATTTCTATTTTAACTTGTTGTTAGGTACCCTCAAGTTGGGTCTGACTCATAGGGACCCTATGTACAACAGAACAAAACACTCCCCAATTCTATGCCAGGCACATGATCTTATTTGTGTTTAAGCCCATTGTTGCAGACACTGTGTCAGTCCATCTAGTTGAGGGTTTTCCTTTTCTTTGTTGACTGGCCACTCTCCTAAATATGATGTCCTTCTCCAGGGATTGATCCCTCCTGACTACATGTCCAAAATATGTAAGAGGCAGTCTAGCCATCTTTGCTTCCAAGGAGCACTCTAGTTGCACTTCTTCTAGGACAGATCTGCTGATTCTTTTGGCAGTCCATGCTATATGCAATCTTTGTCCCCAGCACCATAGCTCAAAACCATCAATTCTCCCATCTCCCTTATTCAATGTCTAGCTTTCACAATCACATGATGCAACTGAAAATACCATGGCATGAGTCAGATGCACCTTCATCTTCAATGTGACCTACTTACTTTTTAATACTTTAGAGATCTTTTGCCAGATCTTTTCCCAACACAATGCATCTTTCAATTTCTTGACCTCTGCTCCCATGGATGTTAATTGTAGAATCAAATAAAGCAAAATTGTGGACATCCTCAATGTTTTCTCCATTTATTGTGAAGTGCATATTGACCCAATTGTAAGGATTTTTGTTTTGTTGATGTTGAGTCACAATCCATACTGAAGCCTATGTTCTTTGATTTGTATCAGTAAATGTTTCAAATCCTCTTCACTTTCAGCAAACACAGTTGTATCATCTGAATAACGTAAGTTTGTAATTAGTCTCTCTCCAATCCTGATGCCACATTCTTTTTCATAAAGTCCAGCTTCTCAGATTATTTGCTCTGCATAGAAATTGAAGAGTTATGGTGAAAGGATATAGCCCTGACACACACCTTTCTCAACTTTAAACCAAACGTTTCCTTGATCTGTTTGAACAACTGCCTCCTGGTCCATGTACAAATTCCTCATGACTACAATTAGGTGCTCTGGTATTCCCATTCTTTGTAGTGTTATCCATAATTTGTTATGATCCACATAGTCAAATGCCTTTGCATAGTGGATAAAACATAGATAGACACCTTTCTGGTATTCTCTGCTTTTAGCTAATATCCATCAGACATTAGCAATGATGTCTCTGATTCCCTGCCCTCTCCTGAATCCAGCTTGATATTCTGGCAGTTCCCTGACTATATATTGCTGCAGTCACTTTTGAGTGATCTTTTGTAAAACTTTGCTTGCATGTGATATTTATGATATCATTTCCACATTCAGTTGGATCTTCTTTTTTGGGAATAGGCACAAATATGGCCAAGTTGGCCAGATAACTCTTTTCTAAATCTCTTAGCATAAACATGTTAACACCTTCAGTGTTGCATCTGTTTGTTGAAACATCTCTATCAGTATTCCATCAGAGCTTTGTGTTTTGCCAGTGCCTTCAAGGCAGCTTCCACTTTGTCCCTTGGTTCCATTGGTTCCTGGTCACATGCAACCTCTTGAAATGGTTGATCAACCACTAATTCCTTTTTGTATAATGACTGTGTATTCCTTCCATCTTATTTTGATGTTTCCTCTATCATTTAATATTTTCCCTGTAGAATATTTCACTATTGCCACTCAAGGCTTGAATTTTTTCTTCAATTTCAGAAGCTTGAGAAGAACAGAGCATTTTCTTCCTTTTCCTATCTCCAGTTCTTTGCACATATCATTGTAATATTTGATTTTTTTTTTCTTTTCAAGCTGCCCTTTGAAGTCTATTTAGTTCCTTAACTTCATCATCTCCTCCTTTTACTTTAGCTGCTCCACATCCAAACTCAACTTTCAGATCTCTTTTAACCTGTAATTTGGCCTTTTCTTTTTTTCCTTGTCTTTTTCATAACTTTTTGCTTTCCTCATGGATGATGTCTTTGATGTCATGTCACAACTCACTTGGTCTTCAATCATTAGTGTCTAATGCATCAAACCTGTTCTTGAGGTGGTCTCTGTACTCAGATGGGATATATGCAAGGTCATACTTTGGCTTTTGTACACTTGTTCTAATTTTCTTCAGTTTCAGTTTGAACCTATATATGAGCAGTTGATGGTTTGATCTTGTTCTGACAAGTACCTGGTCATGTTCTGACTTTTGATGAGCTTTTCCATAGTCTCTTTCCACAAATGTAGTCATTTTAGTTCCTGTATGTTCCATCTGGTGAATTCTATGTTATAGTCACCATTTATGATGGTGAAAAATGTATTTGCAATGAAAAGGTCATTGGTCTGACAAAATTCTATGATGCAATCTCCAGCGTCGTTTCTGTCACCAAGGGAATATTTTCCAACTACTGAGCCTTCCTCTTTGTTTCCAACTTTTGCATTCCAGTCACCAGTAATTATCAGTATATCCTGATTGCATATTTGATCTATTTCAGATCAGAGAAGGTGGCAAACATCGTCCCTATATTCATTTGTGGCCTTGGTGGTGAGTGTGTAAATTTGAATAATAGTCATAATAACTGGCCTTCCTTGTAAGGGTATGGATATTATTCTATCCCAGACAGCATTGTACTTCAGGATAGGTCTTGAGATGCCTTTTTTGATGATGAATTCAACCCCATTTCTCTTTAATCTGTCATTCCCAGCATTGTAGACCATATGATTATTTGATTCAGAATGAACCATACCAGTCCATTTTAGATCACTGATGACTGGAATATTAATGTTTATGTACTTCATTTTCCTTTTGATTGTTTCTAATTTTCCTAGATTCAAATTGCATACATTCCATCTTCCATTTATTAATGAATATTTACAGTTGTTCCTTCTTGTTTTGAGTTGTACAACATCAGTCTTTAGAATCACTTTATAACTGTTATAACTTGGAATATGTTGAGAGATTTTTAAGCTGATATATGCATTTTTTACTTACATGTGACTCATAGCCTGGTCTTTGTAATTACTGTGTAAGTCCTAGAATCTGCTTATATACCTTTATATATCTTCCATGCAATTCCAGAAACTTTCTGTGAGACAATATCTATGACATGAAAAGACAATCCTGTCTCTAATTAGTACAGACTATTGAATTTAGGAACTGATAGTATTGAATAAAAGAAAGTTCATTGTTATAAGTCCTCATTGCTTCACAATGATAGGTTATTTTGCCTCAGTCTTCTAATACTCTTAAAAAAGTGGAATATGCACTAGCATGAGATGAATTGCTTTTCAATAGAGAGAATGACATCCTGAATATTGCCTTTCTATACATATGCCTGCCAAAATCTCTTAGTGTCATCTATCTATTTTTTTGATAATTCATTATTATTATTTCATATCTTTTATTTATCAAATAATATTCTTATTTAACATGTAATATTTAACAAATTCCATGCAGTGGTAGTACCCTGGCATTTGATCCTGCCTGAGCTCAGAAACTAAACAGGGTTGGCCTGGTTAGTCCTTGGATTGGAGTCCACCTGGGGATACAAGGTGCTGTAGGCTAGGGAGAAAGACCTGGCAATCCACTCCCAATACAGTCTGCCATTGAGAACTCTATGTATAGTAGAGAAGCACTGACATAGTGCTGGGCATGGCACAGTGTCAGGGAGTGTTTCATCCTGTTGTACATTGGGTTGCTATGGGTCAGACCCAACTCGATGTCACCTACCAACAACAGTAACAACAAAAACATTTAACAAATAATAGTTTATTATTAAATAACATAATTAACAAAATTTTATTTAATAAGTAGAATATTTTACATCTGAGTTTAAGTAGCATATTAATTTCTTATTGCTGCTTTAACAAATTACCATAAACTTAATGGCTTAAAGCCACACAAATTTATTGTTTTACATTTCTGGATATGAGACTTTCAAAATGAGTCTCATCGGACTAACATCAAGATCTGTTATGGTTGTATTGGTTTCTGGAGGCTGTAGGGAGAATCCATTTTCTTTCTTTTTCTAATTTCTAGAGGCTTCTTATGGCCTACTTTTATCTTGAAAGTCAAAAATGGCCAATCAAGTCTTTCTCAGAGGCTGGGGTTTAGCTCAGTTGGTAGAGTGCTGCTTCACACTGAGGACCCAGGTTTGATTCCCCAGCACTGCAAAAACATGAGAAGGATGTAGCAATCCACTCCTGAAGCAGTCCCTAAATAATCAGCCGTTGAAAACCTTGTGAGGGTCTCTATGAGTTGGGCCCCATTTGAGGGCGCCTAACAACAACAACAACAAAATCTTTCTCACATTGCACCATTTTGACACTGGTTTTTGTCTTTTTCATCCTCATTTAAGGGCCTGCACAATTATTATTATATTGGGCCTGCTAGGATAGTCCAGGATAATTTCTCTAATTTGGTTGCTGGTTAGAAATGTATTTCCATCTGTTAGTTAAATTTTCCTGGGACTAGGACATGGGCATCTTTGGGGAGCCAATATTTTGCCTATCATAAGTAGAAGTGATGGTATAGAGACATGAAGTAACAAACTCATATGCAGATCCCACCTCTACATCAGGGCAAGTTACTTCACCTCCTGGAGCTGCCTGGATGGAAAAAGTGAGTTAAGAATTACTGCTACCTAGATTTGTCATGAAGATGCTGTAAGCAGCAGAGAACTGAGGAGTCTTCAGCCTGTGAAAATGTCTCCTGTTTAGTGCATCACCCTATTAAATCTGAAAAAAAAAAAAAAAAGACTCAAAACTCTATTGCAGATCATGGCATCCTTGTTGTTGTTGTTGTTGTTAGGTGCCGTCGAGTTGGTATCCGACTCATAGCAACCCTCTGTACAACAGGGGAAACACTATTGTCAGTGTTTCTCTGCTGTGCATAGGGTTTTCAATGGCAGATTGATTTTTGGGAGGGGGTTGCCAGGTCCTTCTCCCAAGCCTACAGCTTCTGGTGTTCCCAGGTGGTCTCCCATCCAAGTACTAACAAGGCCCGACCCTGCTTAGCTTCTGAGATCTGACAGGATCAGATGCCACAGGGCTACCACTGCAGGCTTAGAGATAACCTTTATTCTTTTCAAATGAAAGGGGTGAAATTCATCCATTTTATACCTCGATAGAGCACCTTACCTTGTCCTATCTTAATAAATGATCATTGATTAAAGGTCTATTATCTGTCTTTTTTTTTTAAGTTCACCGTAAAGATACTGCATTATGGCACAGTGCTTGAAGAGACAAGATTAATGAACTTGTAACAATTAGAGAAAAATTGATGGATAAATTGTGCTGACCAGGCCTACAATTAAAGTTCAAGAAAGAGACAGATCTGTAAAGAATGGTCTAATTGCTTAAAGCTTTAATGCAATATGGATAGTGTGGAAAGAGACTTTGAAATAAAGGAAAGAAATTTGCAAACAATAGAAGTAATGGATGAGAAACTGGACAAGGTATATGGGGAAAGGTGGTTGGGGGAAGGAAGAGAGTTGTCCAACAGGGTAGAAAGACTTTGTCTGTTAGAGTTACAGAGAGTGATGTTTTACATGGAACAGGGAGCTATGAAGAGTTTAGCTCAGTGGGTAGAGTGATGCTCCACACTCCCTGAGGACCCACGTTCAATTCCCGGCACCACAAAAAACAGGAGAAGGATGTGGCAATGAACTCCCAAAGCAATCCCCAAACAATCAGCCATTGAAAAACCTTTGAGGGTGGGTAAGAGTCAGACTCTGACTCAAAGACACCTAACAACAACAACAACAACAACAACAACAACAATGGAGCTGTGTCATGAAGGGACTTGAAAGAAAGTAAAAAAGTATAGAAGAGAAAAGAAGACTCTAAAGATTGTTGCTCAGGAGGTAAAGAAGGTAAAGGAGGTGAGTTTGGAAGAGATGAACTTATAGACATTGGAGGTAAATAAGGAAGCTGAGTCATAGTCACTCCCCAACATAGTAATTGATATTAACCAATGCATGAATCCTCAGAGGTAGACCAGTCTTCCTGTCTCCTATTCAAGCATTTCTGCTTATATTAAAATGTTTGGGGAAGGAAACTCTGCTCGATTGACAGACTAACAGATGTTCTGAGAGATAGTAATCTCTCATAAAAATTATGAGGGAGTATGAGGAGAAAGGAGAGAGGAGAGAGATTTATTAAACACAAGAAAGCAGTATTAAACATAAAGCAAAACTTTGCACTTGAGACGAACTTGCCCCTTGCATTCTGATGTGCAATATATTCGTGAGTTTTAATTCAATGATCATTTCTGGAAAGAGTAACTGCTTTTAGAATTCTGCTATTTACTACCTGGAGAACCTTTTAAAAATAACATATTTCTGAGAACCTCAATTTGCTTCATCTTTAATAGAAGATGCTTATACTCCTTACCTAAAAGGGGTTTTGGGAGGATGAATATCCATAACCCACCTTCCTCACTGAGGCTAGTTCCTATGCAATTTCTGGACACTCAAGCAAGAAAGGAATATACTGGAAGAATATGGGGCAATTCTCATGATTGACAGGAGAGTGAATGAAGGCCAAGCCCAGAGATCTGGACAGAAAAAAATCAAAAGGCCTTGTCTTGAAATGGCTGCAGTTGAAATATGTTCTGCATCATTTCTATTCTTATATCACTCTGCTCAGGACTTTAGTTCCTGGGGAAAACAAGGTGTCTGATGAGCCCAGTGTCAAAGTAAAAATTTCACTGGACAAAATTAAACAGGCAAAGAAGACTATTCGAGGCTACTGCAATAGAGAAAGGAGACCAGAACCTAGTCTGAACTCATCTTTGCAGAAACAAGGGCAATGGAGTTTTAATAGCTGGGGTGATGGGGAGATTGTAGACCATCTTTGTCTACTACTTGGCTTTACCCAAAAAGAAAAGTAATTGTTCTCTTCTTTTCATGGCAGGAGGTAATTTTACAACTTAGAGCAAGGCAGCCACCTTAGTTAGACTTCTACTCTCCCACAGAACCTGGGAGAGAGGGACATTACCTCCCTTGATGATTGCATTTGAATGAGATGCCCCTGTTAAGAAAGATAGCCTTGAGCTATAAAACTATCAAGAGGCCTCTAAAAACATTTCTATTTCAAAGGAGCAGCGAAAGTTTACAACCACAAGCTTTCTAAAGAAAATGCTCTAAGAAAAAAGAAAAGTGAAGGCTTTGTCACCAGTGCAGGCCAGGAAAGCCTACCTTGATTGCAGCAGTGAGAAATGGCAGATGCAGCAAGTGACCTTGATCTGTATTCCCACTAAGACCACTGGAGTGGGGAAAAAGAATCCTTCTCACATAAAAGGAGACATGGACACTATCTATCTATCTGTCTATCTACCCGTCTAGAAGAAGGAATGATGGGTAGGACATTATAGATAATTAAAATGGGCCTGGGAGAAAGTTAGAAGTTAAAAAAAAAAAGTATGTCACTTCAGTGATTTAAAACTTATTTAGAAGAACTAAACAGATCCACTCAAAATTATTAGCAAACAATTTACAGGCGATGCAGAAGAACAAATCCCATAATATTCCGCCATCCCATGAGCAATCCTCAGCAACAGTAAAATTCAGATGAAATAAAATGGTACCTCGAATGTGAAATCGGAGACAATTTAAATCTTTACTGCAGCCTTTAAACTTGCCAGACGGAAGATTATATTGCATGATGCACAGCAACAGATCTTAAAATTTCTGTCTATTCATCCATCTCCCTCCGGGTGCCACTCTCTTTGTCCCAAAGTTTCCCAAAACACTTTCCTGAAAATCCAGTTTTTGCTGGGATATCTTTTCCTCTCCCCATATCCACAATCCCTTCTCTTTCTCTTCTCTCTTCCCTCTCTTTTCTAGATTTTTAAAAATTTATTCAGAACACTCTCTGCTTCTCTAATGCAGACATTTCTATCTTTGGCAACTTCTCTAGTTCTGCTCCTAGTATCCTAATGATTAGGTAACGGTGCTCCTCCTTTAAAAGTCAGAACAGGTACACTTGGTTCTGAACACTCGTCCTTCTGTAGTCCATCCCATAAACCTGAGAGAACATTGTGGAGGTAGAGCATGTGGAGAGTTAGGCTGAGGAAATTGATATTGTTCACCATATCTCTTCAGCATTGCTTACCCCAGGACTAGGCACAAAGTTAGTATTCATTATGGTCACCTTTCTAAGTGAATTGATAAGAACAGAGTGAGTCAAGGTGTTAAGGAATTGGTGATCCTCCTGCAGGTTCAGACTAGCCATAAGTGCATTTGCCAGGTATAAAGCTCTGCTAGCATGCTGCAGAAACTTTTCCAAATTAACGATGGAGGACAGTTGCAATGACTTCAGTGTCTCGTGTCGTACATTTACTCTTCAGCTTCCTTCCCTGAGTGGACATATTCAAAATCCAACAGGAGAAAGGAAAGAGAGATGAATACAAGAGAAGGCAAGGATAGAGGAAGGAAGGGCGTTTGAACGTGGCCACCACCGCCATCATTCCAGACTTCCTGCACATCTCAGACACCAGACCATGTCATTGGATTCCAGACTGTCTGGGTAAACACTGGTTGTGCAGTAACATGCGCTAATGTGGCCCCTTTACTCTTATTTATGTATCCATAAAAATGCTATTATAAGAATCACACCATCTTATTTCAAACAAGTATTGAGTGGTTTAGCTAACGAAGTTTATATGGCAATCTAATTATAGTGTTTCTTTTTGGTAAAACTCTATTAACATGTTTTTCAAGAGACCAGATACTAAAACCCTTTCATCAGGTTAAAAGAAAATCCTTATGATGGGAAATAAAAATACACACACACACACACACACACACACACACACACACAAAGACAGAACATAAAGTATAAAAGGTTTTCAAAAGAAAACTTCCTGGAGAACTCCTTAAGATATTTTTATGGTATGTAAATATAGAAAATTGTCCTCAAAATATATGCTTGCAATATAAAACTGTGATAACTAAAAGTTGAGCAGCAAGATGTTCTTTCTAGAACACTGCAAATACTCCTGGAACAGAACTGAAAGATCAACGTGGAACACTTGACAGTGGCTGAAACACAAAAGACAGTGGCTGGCAGCCATTGTTTCATTTTCTAGTAGCTGGACGCTTTTGTGTCTCCCCCTTCCTGCTTCAAGAGCCTGAAATCTGTGAGCTTTAATGAGACATTTACACTGAGAAACAAAGGACAAACTGCGACAATGTTCTCAAGACTGCTAAATCACAGAAGCTAATTTAATACCTTGAGAGACAAGATCAAGATTGTGTGTAAGGCCCAGAGTTAGAGCCCTTAGGACTAGTTAATAAAGTTTCGATTTTGTTCACATTCAGACTCACGAAATTGTGTCTCATCCATTTAGAACCATTACCTTGGCAACATTAAATAAAAAGCAGGAAACCACATACCATCTGAGGAAAGAACAAGTTCTTGCCCAGGGGCTACCCCAAAATGATGCCTGATCCAGCCCACAAACTTACTCAACCAGAGAATGGGTCTGATAACCTGCAAACTAACACCTTAGAAGCCCTGAAGGCTTACATAGGGAACTCAGTTTCCAGCTCATGCCATGATTTGGGATGATTTCACTTTTGCATAAATTAATCACAGAACAACAATAATTTCCTGCTAGGGCTCCAAATTTAGAACCTTATTCTGCCTTCAAGTCTGCACTACAGATCTTTCTAATGCAAGTCAAGTATTTGAAGGAGCTGACAGCACTAACCTCAGCCCAGGACGTTTGATCTGCTCTTGTCTCTCATCTACTTGAAAGCATTGCTCTCCCGATTTTCTCTCTCATCGGCTTAGTGGTAGATCTTCCAGAAGATGTACAGTTTGGGTGGCTTTGGCAAAAAGCTTTTATGCTTTTCTTCTTACATAATAGCCTAAAATTGTTAGATCTGGATTCAGTTAAAGGGCACAAACTCCAAAACAAAGCAAAACAAAACACAACAAAAGAAAAGCAAGAAATGATTTTGATTCATTCTCTTAAAACTTTATCAGACATATTAGTAGATATCTAAGGAAAAAGGTTTTCTTGTTTGTTTTTGTTTTTGTTTTTGTATTTGTGGATTGAACCCAGGGTCTCACACATGCTTTGCAATTGCTCTACCACTGAGCTGCACCTTCAGCCCTTAGTTGTTATTTTTTATTTTGAGACAGAGTCTAAGTTATCCAGGCTGCCTCTGGCCTTAAACTTGTTATTCCTCCTGCCTCCACCTCTCAAGTCACAGGAATTACACGTGTGTTACCACACCCAGTCAAAGAGTCTACCTTCTTGATCATTTTTATAAGTGTTTTCAAATGCAAAAATCTCTCTCACACAAGAAATTTGCAAATTGTCAGCTATTTCTGAAAGCATTGGGCCTCAATTTTAGACAAAAGTAATTTACAAGGCTTCATATTTCTACATAATAGGGCAAAAGCCGATCAATTCATCCTCCCAAATACCTCTGCAGCTGTTCTCCCTGGCCCTGATACTGCGGTGCTAGATCTGGGTTTCATTTTTTCCTGTGGGCTTGTGACTTTTGCTTTCTCTTGAGTAGTCTTACTCGTGGCTAGACTCTGATGACAGTGTCTTCCTGGCAACTTCTAGAGTGCATTGTTTACAGCAGGGAGGTGATCATGTCACAGTCGGTGCTAGAAACTTTCCAGTAAGACCCCTTGCCCTCAGAATGCCTTCGGAGTATGTGGCATGGCAGAAAGGACTTATATGATTTCCTTGCCTTGTCCCTACCACCATGCCTACACCCATGGGCACTATCAGTGGCTCTCCCATGTATTTTTTAAATTTTTTCAACATAAGCTGTTGTTGTTGTTGTTGTTGTTGTTGTTGTTGTTGTTGTCCTTAGGTGCTGTCGAGTTGGGTCTGACTTATAGCAACCCTCATAGGGTTCTCATTGGCTAATTATTTTGGGATTGCTTTGGGAGTGGATTGCTATGTCCTTTTCCTGCTTTTGTGGTGCTAGGGATGGAAGCTGGATCCTCAGAGAGTGCAGAGCAGGCGCTATACCAACTGAGCTAAACCCCAACCCACTGAGCTAATCCCGAGCCAGAGCCTATGTTAGCTATCTAAAAATATCACGGTAATTTGCCTGAGAAGTCTGGAGGATGTAAAATTCAAGTGGGGCTGTGGGAGCCTGATAAAAGTAGACCTTAGAAAGGAAAGCTGATTTTTATTTCCTTTTTCACTTTTTCAGGTGTATTCATATTCACCAGACATGAATTCACCACACCATTAGTTCAGATTTACACAATACAATGTGAAGTAGAAAATAAGCAAGTAACTAATTAATCTGTTCTATAAGGACAGAGAGGAAGTGGTTTACTCTGAACCCCTTCCATACTGATAATAGTCTTCATGAGCAGTATGCTAACCCGAGTCTGCTCAGCATTTGTTCTTTAAATACAATAAGAGTTTTTATTCCTCCTTTTTTTCAGTACCTGAGGGTTGAACCCAGAGTCTCGCCCATGCTAGGCAATTGCTCTACCACTGAGCTGCATCTCCAAACCATTTTTGATTTTTTATTTTGAGACAAGGTCTTGCTAAATTGTGCAGGCTGATTTTGGCCTCGAACTTGAGATCCTCCTGCCTCAGCTTCTTGAGTCATTGGGATTATAGGTGTGTGCCCCAGTGCCAAGCTGAGCTTATCTTTTAGATAATCTACTTGAATCATGGAAATTTTAAAATGTAATTCACATAACTTGTGTCAGTATAAACAGATAAAAAATACTTAAGACCTAGGGGTTTTATGAAGTTTGGCCAATTAATGTTGAGTTTGTAGAAATTATATTCATTTCACTATAACATATATGAACATGACGGATGGCAAACTAAACATTAAATGATTGTCTGCAAAATTACTAGCTACTTTAAAATGCCTAAGAGACGGAAAATAATCCAGTTAAAGAATAGATTGTAGATATCCCATGAGATGGATATGAAAAATAATATGGAACAGAATATGGTGGCAAAAATTACAAAGGATGTGTGGCTAAAGTGACAACTGGACTTTTTAAGCACCTGTTAGAAGCTTTTGTGTATTAGAAATCACTTCATTTATAAAAAAAATCCCCAATTTATGAGTCCTGACAGCTTTTGTCAAAAAGATTTAAAACTGAAAAATTATTTTAAGATAGTTAACCACTGACATTAGTTTGGATTGTTAGTAGTTATGCATGAATTTTGGTCATAAAATTTAGAATACCAGATGAAATTCACAGGACAATGCAAGTACTCCATTCCACTCTAACACATATAAGCTTAGTTTCAGAAACCAGGAAATGAACCTATAAATAGATAAGAACACACACACACACACACACACACACACACACACACACAGAGAGAGAGAGAGAGAGAGAGAGAGAGAGAGAGAGAGAACCTTAAGTTCCACGCATAGATTTTGAGAGTACATATACAGCGTGCTCTGGTGTCAAGATTTCACTTAACCTCAGTTTATTTGTTCAAGCAAATATGGTAAAAGATCCAAGAATATAATGTCTTGGCAAACCTTAGAAGGGAATATCTGGGTCAAAACCTTGTAAACATATTTCATTTGATTTCACACCCATAAAACACTGGTTCAGAAACCATGCACTACAAGCAAAGATCAGCTGTGCCTCCAAGATAAGTTTTCAGCAGTTACTAATAAAGGAACCTGCTATCCCCTGGCTTGCAGAATGTTTACTGGAAATCTTTCAGAGTACAAAGAGAAAGAGTGGGAGTACTTTTTGTATTGTACACTTCTGTTTCTTTACAGTGCTTGGCATATTTCATTGTCTTTTTATTTTGGAGATTTACAAAAAAAATGCTCTTTCTGAGCTTAGTATTTATTGCATTGATGGAGAGAGAGAGATTACTTAAATAATTATTGTTTTGAGAGTAACATTGCTTGGAACTTTTAAAAATCACTCATGATAAGTGATAAGATGGTCAAATAAAAAACACAAAGTCAAGGACACTTTGCTACTCAAAAAGGTTTTCTTTTTTCTTTTTGAACAATGATAGCTTACAAAAACATAAAATAAAGATTGTATTACTGCATTTAAATAAGCATACCTGAGAACTAGGGTCTTTGTAGTAAACAATTATCCATGAAACTTATACTACAAGGCAGGCAAGACCCATGATAAACAGCAGCAAGCACCTTTAAAAAGGACAAAAACTGAGTCAAATATCCGTTTAGCATAAAAAGTCATATATATCCCAGCCTCTAAATGACTGGCAGAATTTGGTTTTCTTCTTAGCCTTACAAAATAATAGAAATTGATATATATCAAACCTTGTAAATTTTACTTATCTCTTGGTCTTGCTGCTCTGATTTTTAGCATCCTAACTTCTCCTTGCTCTCTACCACAAATCAATGCAAGTAAACTTACATTTAAACCAGACAAGGGAATATTTCTGTTCTCACACTTGGAAAGGAGGAAACATTTATTGTTTCTACCCATTTGTTCCCGCCCCTGGTGAGGGTACATGTACGTTAAGTCAGGGGAATCTGTTATAAGTGAGGCATCTGGTTGCTCTAAGATCAAAACCAAATCTTCTTTTGGTCTCACGTGAAGAACTGTGCAGTTTGGGACTTGCTCTTTTTAATTCAATTACAGTCCCCTTTTTATTTATTTTTTTCTTAAATCAAAGGCAGAGCACAACACAGACAGGGAGAAAATAATAAAGAGAAGATCATACTCTGTGGACTCTGGGGATGTTTTCCCTAGGCTTCAAATCAAGATCGGCTACTCCCAGACAGCTGAAGTCAATTTCACCATTTTTGGGGAATGAGGTTCTTTGTTACATGGGACTACATCTTGAGCTGCTAAATCGCATGCTTACAAGCTTGCTCTGCCTACTTTAACTTTCCAAACACCCCTTCCGCTCCCCAAATTAATGTTCCTAGACAGTAGACAGGCAGAACCTAAGCCCTTGTTCACTTCCATTATTTGATTTTTTCCTCTCCAAAATGTCTAATAATTCTTCATTTCCTGTTAACCACCTGACTCTATTTGGGCTAATAAATTGGTACTTCCCTAAATATCATGCCCTTTTAAATCTTTCTAACACCTTCCACAGAGGAATGCTTAAAAGTATCCTTGGCGAATCATTTTCTTTTTATTTTTGAAGACAATGCTACAAAAATCCCAGTCATTCCTGCCAGACTCTTGCTATATTTTCAGTATTTTCTTTTGCTACAAACAATACATATTTGAAAGTACCTATAACCAATTTTATTGCAAAAGATTAAATGGATATTTACTATCTTCTGGATCCTGAGTTTTTAATTTGTTTTGATTGCTTACTCCACAAGTGAACATTTTAGCATCCTGTAATGTTAAAATAACATTTATTACATTTATAAATAAATAAACACTTATTTTATGTTACTTATACGTACTTGTAGCCTGCAGCTTTAGCACTGTGGCATCCAATGGGTCAGATCTCTGAAACTATGCAGGGTCAGACCTGGTTAGTACTTGGATGGGAGACCACCTGGGAACATCAGGTGCTATAGGCTTGGGAGACAGACCTGGCAACCCACTGTCAAAAAGCAATCAGCCATTGAAAACCCTATGAATAGAAGAGAAGCACTACCAATACTGTTTTGCCTGTTGTACATAGGGTGGCCATGAGTCGGATACTGACTTGATGGCACCTAACAACAACAAAACAACATAATAAATACTCACTAAAACATCCCTACTTCAGCCCAAATGAAGCAAGGCCATATGAGTACAGTAAAAGGTCCTTTTTGAGATGCAACTTTACCACACTTGACTCCACAAAGTAATTAGAGGGGACTGCTATGGAAGAGTTATGTTCAGGGGAGGGGTCCTACATATTTATGAAGTATATTAAAGTAGAATGAATAGCACAGTATTTAAATTCAAGCTGATACCTTCTAAGTACTTTGAAAAAATTTGACCTAAGTAAGTTGAACATTCTCTGAAATACTGTTTACATTTCCCGGAAACCAGCTCAGACAATTAATTTGCTTAGCAAACTTTTAGGTCAAGGGCAAAACAAAGCAAAGTTAAAGTGCACAGGTGTGCAAAGATCCCAAATATGTTCTGGGCTAGTGAAATTTTATAGCATTATTCATAAAGCAAACATACTCCTAATTTTATTTGCCTTAAAATTTGGTGGAAGAGTGCTCCTGAATGAAAAATAACATGCTTGTTAATCTATTTGTTCATTTATTCATCAAATAATATTGTGTACATCTTATATGCGAATAACCATGTGACACACCTCTGAGTGACAGACAGCTTTATCAAATAACTATAACTATATAGATATATAAAATATGTATCATATAAAAAATATATATAATATTATTATATAAAATATAAAAATATGTATAAAATATTAATTACTAAGCAAGTTAAAAGGAGAGGTATATGATGCTATCAAAAGTGTAATAGAGAAAAATACCAATTTTCCATGGAAAATGTGGAGTTTCTAACATAGTAGCTTGTGCTTAAGTATTTGCTTTATGGGTATCTTAAAAGGTTAACATGAACTTTGTTCATGACAAAACAGACCATCAGATTCAGTAGACTCTGATTAGGTGTCCATAACCACTGAGCATTTTGGTTTAGAGGAACAAATAAATTTATATAGGGATAAGAGAGGTTGGGACTTTGGGCCAGTAATTGGCATGCTGTTCAGTTTAATTATTAAATAAAATGGTTAAAGACTAGGGCTTAATAACTTCCTTGCCAGGCTGATCCTGAGTCTCATGGCAGTTATTGCCAGATCTGAACACCCTGGCCAAGTTTCTCTCAGAGTAGCTGTGCCCTGCCAATTTCCCAAGTAAGCAAACTGTCCTTGCCATTTGGAAAGGTCCACTGTTCTTAGCATCTCCTTTCTAGTCCTTATGTGAATGGGGCCCTCATCCTACACACAGAAGTCCTGCTGAGGATCCTCAGGTTTTAGCCAACTACGTGCACAGAAGGCATTATTACTCTTAATTTAATAACGGAGTAACATTTTAATACTAATCGGGGACTTGCTGGCTTTAATTACTATACATTATTCCACAGGAAAGGAAAAACCACTCAAATTTTAAAATGTTAGCAGAAGTATGGTAAGTGCTTTACTCTTAGCTGTTAGTGTACCAATAAAATAGGTTTATTCTGGGTGCCTTGATGATATTTGCATCCATGTTTTAAGCCAGACTTCAGTGCAGGACTTTTCTAGTTGAAATACAGATTCATTAACATGGATCCTCCTTTTTAATCTTGCAGGAAGAAAAATATACCAATGTTGCTTTTATTAAAGAAACTATCTTTGAAAAAAGATATATTTGCAAAATGTGATTCATCCTTTAAAATGTGTCTTTTACTAATTCCTAAACTGAGGTCACTTTGTCATGATGACTCATCAGGTTAGGTAATACCCATTATGATAGGGATTAGAAAGTTTACTCAAAACAAAGGAAGTATAATAAAGCCTGATTAATGAATGGATAGCCCCCCCCCATCTTCCTCGTTTTTTCCAATGTAATTTGGGAAAGTGAGAAGAAACATCCTCATGGAAGCCTTCCTGGAGAAAATGTACACTCTGGGAGGTGTGAGTCTGGTCATATCTTTCTTATTTGTTGTTGTTGTTAGGTACCGTCGAGTCCGTATCTGACTCATAGCGACCCTACATACAACAGTTGAAACACTGTTGTCAGTGCTTCTCTACTGTTTTGACACTACCTGACTTAGCTGGTTTTTCCAATTTAATTCTGAAAAGAACAAAACTTTCCAGGTCATTGTTTTTCTCTACCTGATAAATTCTTAACACGCTCTATAAACAATTTTTGTAGTAATCTCAATTCCTACAGGTATTCATCAACAGAACCATTCCTTAGTCCCCAAACCACAAAGCAACTACTATTGTAACTCAGGAATCCAAAACGGTGTGGGCCTGAGTGATGCCACCTTGTTGCCCCTAAAAATGACCCAAGTATGCCAATGATCACAACATGATTGTAAAGAACAACAGAAAAGGTGGCAGTGCTGTCCAGACACTTGTTGATCTCCTACCTTTGGCTGATGGCTACACACTGCTTAGTGACTGGCTAAAGCCTCACTATGTACATCATCCTGTTTCAAGCATGGAAATTCACCTTAAAAAAAAAAAGACAAAGCCAACTAACAAGGACTTACCATTTTCTTGGAATGGTGCTGAAGTATAGAAAAGGAAAAAAAAAAAACAACTTTAAAAAGCAGTGTTGTTGATGAGACAAAAAACCACAAGCCTACAGAAAAAGAAAAAAAAAAGTTAAAAATCTCCGGTAATTTAAGGATTAAATATTCAGTTATGCAAGGATATAAATAATAGCCATGGCTTCAATTCACCTAATGCTCATTATTTTCCAAATCTTTTGAAGCCCTCCTGAGTACAGGTCAGTAGTCTGGTTTTGGGCTGGGATTTAGCTCAGTTGGTAGAGCGCTGTGCTGTAGTCTCTGAGGTCCCGAGTTCAATTCCCAGCACCGCAAAAATGGGAGAAGGGCCTGGCAATCCACTCCCAAGGCAATCCCGAAACAGTCAGCCTTTGAAAACCCTATGTGGGTCGTTATGAGTTGGCTACCGACTTGACAGCACCTAACAACAACAACAACAACAGTCTGGTTTTGCTAGTGTGTAGGACCTGGTCTAGATTTCACAAATGACTTGGATGTGGCGGTTTCTTGGTGGAACGTCTTTATACCCTTGATTGCCAGCATGAGTTTGGCTGACCTCGAAGACTGTACATGTGTACGCTCTTCCTCCTCCTATAGTTACAGACCTCTTGCTCCTGACACTGCTTCTTTGCCAACCTTATCTGAGAAAGAAATACTATTTTTTTAGTTAAAGGAAAAAAGTAAGTATTCTCTCTTAATAGGGCAGTATGTTGTTAGGTGCTGTTGAGTTGGTGTCTGACTCATAGCTATCCTACGTACAACAGGCGAAACGCTATTGTCAGTGCTTCTCTGCTATTCACAGGGTTTTCAATGGTGGATTGTCTTTTGGGAGTGGGTTGCCAGGTCCTTCTCCCAAGCCTACAGCACCTGATGTTCCCAGGCGGTCTCCCATCCAAGTACTAACCAGGCCCAACACTGCTTAGCTTCTGAGATCTGACGAGATGGGATGGTACAGTGGTATGGCTGCAAGCCTCATAGGGCAGTATAAGATTCTAAAATATTGATGGAAGCATGCTTTTGGAAAATTTAGAATTTAGACTTTAACAATGAACTCTTTTTTCCTTTTTTGTGAGTTCCTCATGCAAAAAATAAGGCAGTAGCTAAGAGATCAAATAAAAAGGTGATTTTAAATAGACTACCCTTACAGATAACCTGCAGCTGTTCCACCGTGGCATCCGATCTCGTCAGATCTCAGAAGCTAAGCAGAGTCGAGCCTGGTTAGTACTTGGATGGAAGACCACCTGGGAACACCAGATACTGTAGCCTTGGGAGAAGGACCCAGCAACCCACTAAATAAACAAAAACAAACAAACAAATCAGCCATTGAAAACCCTATGGATGGCAGAGAAGCACTAACAATAGTGTTTTGCCTGTTGTGTGGTTGGTCACTATGAGTCAGATACTGCACGGCACCTAGCAACTACAAAAACCCTTCCAGATAATGGGATCTCTTTCTTCCCCTTATTGCTATTTCAAAATCACAGTTGTTGCAAAAACCAGTTGTCTTACTAGTTCAAGTTACAATGACAATAACTTCCCCCCATGTGCTAAGTAGAAGGGCCAAGACCTGAACTGCAATTGTAGGGTAGACTGTGCCTTGGAATCTCTTGATATACCAGGACAGATGAGAGAGAGAGAAACAGACAGAGAGAGAGAGAGAGAGAGAGAGAGAGAGGCAGAGAGAGAGGAGCCCAAGAAGCACATAACTAAGTTACTGCAGGAGGGAAACCATTTGCAATCTAAGTCTGGTTAGGAAAATAAAATTCTTCAAAAAAGTCATTTATAATCTATGTCTGGTTATGAAAATAAAAGTCTTCAAAAATAAATAAATAATAATCACACAACTGTTTACTGCAGAGCTAGACAGGACTCAGATCTCTCAGCATTGGGTTAAGGTCCTCATGACACTAACTATCCAGATGATTGACTTGATTTTTTTTTTTTCATTTTCATTCAGTTTTGGCATCTTCTAGATGTAAATTGTCATAACATATGCTACAGAAGAGCAATTATAGAACCATTTCGTGAAGGATAATGTCTGGTCTGACTTTTGCCACAAATACTGACAAGAGCACATTTCAGGAAGAGGATGTGTTTAGGGCTCAGCACATTAAGGAAGCAAACTCACCTTGGAAGAATTTGTTAAGATGACTTCATAGGCATACTCCAAACAGAAACAGACACAACCTAGGTCTCCTAATTACGTTCGTGTATACAAAACATAGGCTCATCTGCTAATCCACAGCTGTTGATCATTTCACACTTGACAACGAGGCTGGGCAAATCAACTTTAAGTTCTCAGCTGGAAAGTTCACTTACTCATCTCTCTCAACATATGGCCCATCTCACTTTCTGAACCATGTCCATAGCACTTAAGCTTTGGGAACTTTTCTAGCTTTAGATTTAATTGCATAATTTATCACACAGTAGGAGAAAATTTTCAATTTTCCTTTCCATGATTATGATTTTAGTTCTATATACACATTAACTTATAGATTCAAATGCAAAATACATTTAAATCCTTCAAGAACTGTAGCAGGATTGCTATTCAGGTTTGTGGCCTCAAAAATCAATTTCAATATTTATGATGAGTTTGATTGATTTTAGTTCAAATAAAAGATTCCACTTGAAAGTGATCAAAACAGTCAGCCTTCATGGAACTAAATTATTCCTTATGGAGAACTCAAGATAATTATTGAAAATGGAATATCTTTTTAAAGTTACTTTCATAGAGTTTTATTCAGAGATACATGCAAGAATAAAGGTTGCCATCACTGAATTTTTCAGCTAACTCCTTGAACATGCTATGTCAAAATGTCTTCCCAGAAAAATAATCATTGATATAATTCACATTGCTAGTCCAGTGATAGTTTGAGGAGACTCACATTTAATATATACCAAAAGAGCCTAACTGACCTCACAGCTCTTAACCCCTAATTTAAATAATGTCAAATTTAGTTTATTGTAATTTGGTTTTAAGGTCTATACATTTTCTACTGTGAGGTGGCAATGGAATATGTAATAGGTTTATAGAGGAGTCTGCTTAATGGGCTGTACATATAAAATGGGTTAATTACTTTCATGTATCCTTGAATAACAACCATCTAGAAAAACTTGGCCTAATTCAATCTTTTCTCTGCTATTTTCATTATGGGAGAATCTCATGTGGTAATTAATACTCAGTTCTGTTTCTTTGCTCATATTGGTGGCAAGAGAAAAATAGAGGTGGCAGAGATCATTGCATGTAAATGTCTTTATGTAGGCAGGAAATATCCCTTTCTTCTGTTAAGGAGGGCCTCCAACATTGAGGTAATCTGTACAGGATCTCTAAGTAGATGATGTTTATAGATTTCTTATTAGCTCAACATAGTCCTTTCCAACTTTTCCCTCAGAGGAATAGTTATGTGTGCCTGCAGCTATATGATTCTAGAGGTATGTATCCCTGATATTTTCCTCATGTGGGGCATCCCAGTGATTGGCTGGGTCTGCAGAGCCCTACAGCTCCTCCCTTTTCAAGTATCTTTTCAAGGAGTTGCAGAAGAATCAATGTGGTGCTTTCTGGTTCCTCCAAGGCCCTCTGTGTGCTGAGGTGGAGCCTCTTTGCTCTGTCTTTATCTCCTGCTACCCTATACTCCTCACAAATGTAGCTGGAAGAGGTTAGCCCTAAGGCTTAGGCAAGACATAGGTAGGAGTTTTACTATTCAGGTGTGTCTCCTAAATTCAGGAAACGCATGTGACAAAATGTCCCCTCATCTCCCCATTGTGGTTTTGGAAGGTGTGAGAACAGTGATGTATAGTACTCCTAATCCCTCTGAGTATCCTTCTGAAAGGTTCATGTTCCTCGCAGGGCTCCACAGAATGAGCCACTCTGTTCAGCCAGGGAGCTTCACATAGGGGCCTTCCTTTACAGGAGCCTCTATTCTTTATGAGTGACTTCTTTGGAGTCCTTTGCTCTCTTGCCCTCCATGAAGCTCACTCCTTTTCCAGTCCTCTCAGTGATCACGGCTTACTGACCTGGGTAGGAGAGGGAGCACAGACCCTCACAACTCAAAGGCCCTCTTTTCTCTCTGGCCTAAGAGTGTGGGTTACTCAGATCCTTCTTACCTTTGACATTTAACTACACTTTCTGGGCAATACAAAAAGTGCCAGTCAGTGTCTGATTATATAAGTTTCTGTAAATTAAGAAATAAAAGAAAACTTACATTCAATCACTTTGGCCTTTTGGCTAAGATCAAGTGAAGAAAACTTAAGCTCGAAGAATAATAACTTTACACAGACTTGCATCCAATTGATCAACTTTTAACTCTTCATAGTACTTTTTTTTTTTTTTGCAGATTTTATTTTTTGTCCTCCAGGAATTTTTCTTACCCCCAAGATTAGAAAGATATTTGACTATGTATTTTAGTTTTTATATTTAGAATCTTATTCATCTTAAATAGGGATTAAGAGTTTTATTTCATGAAGGAATTTTAGTAGAAATGCAATTCTTTCAACAGCATTGGTTAAAATTTTTATTCTTTCCCCATTTAATTACTTTGGTGTCTTTGTCAGGATCAATAGATCATAAAAGTATGGATCTTTTTCTAAATTTTCTGTTCTGTTTCATTGATGTATTTGTCTCTTATGCTACTGTTTTGGTCACTGTAGTTCTATAACAACTTTAAAATCAGACTTTGTGTCTATGAACTTGAAAATTTACTATTAGTTCTGCTGATTCCTTAAGATTTTCTACATGTTTTATAAAAATTTTAAAAAGTCTTATCTCTTTTAAAATTGGGTACTTTTTTCTTTTGTTTTCCCTATTGCATGGATGAGGGCTTCCTGGACAATGTTGTATATAAATTAAAAGAGCAAAAATACTTGCTATTTTCCAATTCGGGGGTTATTAACAAACAAAAAATAGAATTTTTAAAGTGGAAAAAAAAAGTTCTAATAGGGATATATTCAGTATGTCACCATTTACTCTACAGCCAACTCTAAGCTTTTTAAACTATACTTTGTCAAATTAAGGATGTTCACTTTATGTATTTTTATTTTGTTGTTGTGTTGGTGGTGATAAAAGCACTTAACATGTACCCTCTTAACTAATTTTTAAGTTTACAATATGGCATCGTTGACTATAGGCATGATATGGTAAAACAGATCTCTAGAACTTAGTCATTTTGTTTAACTGAGTCTTTCAGCTCATTTCTCCCCCTGTCCCCAGCCCCTCATATCTACCATTCTATTTTCTACTGAGGGCTAGGGTTTAGCTCAGATTGTAGAATGCTGCTCTGTGCTTTCTGAGGACCTGGGTTCGATCCCTAGCACTGCAAAAAATGGGAGAAGGATGTGGCAGTCCACTCCCAAAAGCAATCCCCAAACAACGAGCCATTGAAAAACCTATGAGAGTCACTATGAGTCTGGCCTGACTTGATGGCACCTAACAACAATAACATTCTCCATTGATGACCACTCTCTGATACCTTCAAACAGACATTTATTTATTTATTTATTTATTTATTTAGTACTAGGGGTTGAACCCATGGCCTCGCACAGGCACCACTGCTCCCTCCTTCTTCAAACAGAGTTTTAAAAATTACTTTCTGAATTTATAATTGTTTCCTGTAAGAATATTTGTCCTACAAAACTACTACAGCATTTCCTGAAGGCTCAATTGTGTTTATATGGTCATGTGATTTTTTTTCATTAAAATTTTAACATACAGTGTTTCATTTTATTTTATCACATTAACTTTTGCTTTCTTTCTCAATTTTATAGGAGACTCAGATTTGAAAGATAAAGTGATTTTCTCAAATCCAGTGAGTGAATGTTAGAGATGCTAGAAGTAGAACTTTTAGCCAGGCATGGTAGCGTATGTCTGTAATCTCAGCACTGGAGAGGCAGAAGCAGAAGGACTGCTGTAAATTCGAGGCCAGTCTGGGGTACATAACAAGCTCCAGGCTATCCATGGCTACCCAGTAAAACCTGCCTCAAAAGAACAAAAGCAAAAACAAGACAAACAAACAAACAAAAAATAGAACTTTTAAAGTGGAAAAAATAAAAAGTTCTCCCGTCCCAAGGATTTTGCTCAGCCAGCTGTTTCCCTTGCAAGCTGTCACCTCTATTGTTTACCAGTTTAATTCTAATCCTTCAGGTCTTATTTGAAATATCATCTTCTGATTTAAATTATGTCTACATATGTCATTCATTCTTAGGTACTTTATTCTTTTCCATTTGTATCCCTCTTATAATAAGGTACTAAACCTCTAAACCTCTCTATCTCTCTTTCTCTCTCTCCCCGTGTGTGTGTGTGTGTGTGTGTGTGTGTGTGTGTGTGTGTGTGTTTTATCTGTTTCTTTCTGGAGTTTAGTTCAATTGGTAGAGCACTTGCTCTGCATGCTCTGAGGCCCCAAGTTCAATCCCTAGTTTCACAAAAATGGGAGAAGGACCTTGCACTCCACTCCCAAAACAATTCCAACTAGCCATTGAAAACCCTATGAACAGCAGAAAAGCACTGACATAGTGCCAGGCATGGCACAGTGTCAGGTAGCATATCATTCTGTTATACATAGGGTTGCTATGAGTTGGACCTGACTCGATGGCACCTAACAACCAATAAGAGAACACCAAAAATTATCTTGGTTATTCTGTCCTTAGTCCAGTGACTTACATAAAAATTATGCACTCTACAAATACTAAGTGAATGAGCAGTTTATTGGTCTTTCTGCTGGATCATACTATTTTTATATCAAATATAAAAACTAAGACCAAGTTTCCAGAACACTTTAATGGTTAAAGATAAAAGTCAGGGTTTTGTAGGCTACTTTAAGGCCTTCATAAATTAATTTTTACCTCTAGAATATTTTGAAATATTTCCTTCCTCTATATCTATTGGAGAAAGTTCCAAGAAGAATAAAAGAAATCTGTTTATTTTGTATATATTATGTGTAAATTTGTCACTGAAACCATTGTAGGAGAAAATAAAATTAAAAATTCAATCAATTATGATACCCAAGAGCTACCATTTAGTAGCAATTATTTTTCAAAAGCAAGAGCTTAAATTCAACTCAGTAACTAAAACTTTGATAACTTTTAGTTATATGAAAGAGCTCTTGTTATATGAAAGAGCTCCCTTTGATAAAGACCTTTCAGAAACTGAAAGTGATATAATGCCAGGACTTCAGAAGCTGAGCAGGGGGATCAAGGCCAGCCTTGGCTACATAGTAAGACCTTATTGAAAGAAGAAAGAAGAGAAAGAAAAGAA